>JAHBCN010010105.1:0-32896 GCA_019359885.1 Listronotus oregonensis | reverse complement strand
GGTCGCCCCCCCTGGGGGTCGCAATGAGGTACTAGGGGTCGCCGGAAATTTCCAAAAATAAGACAAAACACTACTTTGTTAAATCATGTATTTTTTATTTTAATAAAGCCGAAAAATAAAAAATTAACAATTAATTATCAAACGAAACATAAAAAACTGAATATTAAAAGTTCTTAAAAAGTCCTTAAAATAAAAAAGAAAAATAAAGTCAAATATTACAATGTTAATAAGACCCATGCGCCTGTTTTTTTGAAACTAGTCTTTCAAATCTAGGCTGTGTATTTGAGACACACACAATTATATCGTTTTCAAGTACGAGACGATTTCTCACTTTTGTTTTAATGGCAGTCATAGACGAGAAACTTAACTCACATAAATATGATGTTACAAATGGAACCAAACATTTTACAGCTTCATTTGCCAACTGAGGGTATTCCTGCATCTTTTGGTCCAAAATTCGTCCGGGTTCTGGGAAAAATTGAGCTTGAACATTCCATCACTTGATATTTCAATAAGTTGTTCTTTCATGTTTATTGGTATTTCAGCATGTTGAAAGGAATCGGCTAAAACGGATTCAGTATCCATCTGCAACTGTCGTAACTGTTTTGAATTTCTTCGGGAAATAATCACAGAGCTTTTGTTTTAAATTGCAAAAGTAACTTGCATGCCTGCAAAAACTTGTTCAAAATTTGTAGCATTGTAACATACATTTTCTATAATTTCCTGAATGCACTGGAATGAATCGAGCTGTTTTTTGCAAGTGAAGTTGACCATAAATCGATTTTTCTTATAAACCCCTTAATTTTGTCTGTGGCTGTAATTATATTAATGTCGCGACCTTGCAAATTACTGTTCAAAATATTTAATTGTTCGAAAATATCAGCAAGGAAACCTAGTTTCAAAAGCCAAATAGGATCGGAAAATTGATTTTCATATGGGGACTTCTTATCTTTCAAATACATTAAAAGCTCTTGCTCTTAAGTGAAATACTTTTTTAAGACGTTGCCCCTTGAAAGCCACCTTACTTCGGTGTGATAAAGAAGTTTTTGGGTTGGTGTGATGAGTAGGGGGGGGAACAAAAAGGGGTCGCGCTTTAGATAAGTTTGGGAAACACTGCCTTTAATGGTCAGATTTGGCAGGATTTTTAGAAACGAGGTAAATTTCTGAAGTATTCAAAACCAGACAAAAAATATCTTACTCAAAAAGTTCGAATGGTATTGATTAAGACAATTGCGCGAATGAAACAAAGTTAAAAACAAAATAATAATTATTCAACAGTCGCTACTGAGGTAACGGTGATAGAACCGTAAACTTATCGATTTTTTTTCAATAACTTTTTCCTTTCTATCCGATAACAAATTTTGATTTTTGACATTTCAAATGGGGTTAAATATAAAAAACTAAAATTGTTATTCAAAAGTTAAAATACAAAATACATTAATATAAATAAAAATTTAAGTATTAATAATACAAAGAAAACAGTGAAATTTTTAAAAGAGTTATTACACACGACCACGAGACACAAGTTGTGCAATTTGATTAAGAGGCATATCTATATCGATATCATCCACACCTTGAATATTGTATTCAGCATTAAAGCTATCTTCGTGGAAGTGCAATTAAACTTCTTTTAAAGTAAGCAATAGCCCACAGCAATAATCGGTATATCCCCGAGATCAAGATTTTATTATTCGCAATAGGTAATTATATACGTATTTTTTCGGAAATTATTTTTCTAGTGTAAAATTTGTACTGCACAAACATAAAATAAATATATAGAAATCTTTGTTTTCATGGTTTAAAATGCATTCTTATCTATTTTTTCGATATTTCCAAAATTTGTCTTTTTTTGTCTCAGAAATTGTGGGATAAGAACCTTACATTAGGTGGCACTCTACGCAAAAATAAGACATTTATACCAAAGGAACTACTTCCATCATTCTCAAAAAAAGAATATTCTTCGATGTTTGCTTTTACAAAATATTGTACATTAGTGTCTTACGTGCCGAAAAGGGGCAACGCAGTTATTTTGTTATCAACCGAGCATAACGATGATAAAATAAGTAATGAAGCTTCAAACTACAAACCAGATGTTGTTTTGCATTATAACAGTACTAAAGGAGCTGTCGATGCAACAGACCAAATGGTTCGTTCGTTCGAAAATTTCCAAATATTTCCATTTCCACAAAAATATTTCCATTTACCACACTAGTCAGATCCCAAATTGCGCAATAATTGCGCATTTTTCTTGAAATTAGGAGTAGCTAAAAAAAAGCAAATGGTTAAGTGAAAAAAAAAATTAACTAGCTATGGTTCTTGAAACAGCAATGATAATTTTGCAAAATGTGGAATTTGACGATAAAATTTGATCAAATTTACGAAAAAAATATAAATAGAGGATTTGCTTTTAAAAGCCGATTTTTTTTCCTGGGGGGTAGGTACCAAAGTGTTTACTTTGGGGCCATTATCATCTGATGTTGTAGGTTCTTGGATTAAAATTGCAATTACAAAAAATAAAAATCAGCAATAAAAGTTGCCTTTTTTTGCTAAACATGTTTAGATTTCGAGATATTTAAAAATTTAAAAAATAATAACTTTACCACGTTCTCAAAAACATAAGCCCAAATTTAACAGCACTTTGTAATTTTTTTATATTTAGGCACACAAAATCCATAATTAATCATAAAATTACTCTTACAAATTTGTTCCTAATTACCATGTGGAAAAGAGGAATTTTCTCAATTCGTCGTGCTCGCAAGTGTATCAGACTTCACGAAGCTCTCTTACAAAGTTTTTAACTAAAAGTTTAACTTGTTATTAGAACCGTTATGTTGGAACAGAAGAAATTTCCTCTTTTTTTTATTCAATCTAACATAAGTTGGGGGATTAACAGTGTAAATAAGGTGACGTTCTTTCGAAGACGGTTAGGATTAGCGACATAAATGAAGCTGTAAGTAATCCACAACACTTCCTTTAGTTAGTAATTTGGCAATATATCCGAAGAGAAGGCTAGTTTAAAAAAACGTTTAAATGAACTTTTTTAGTATTCTTCTCGCGTGTATTTTACATAAACGGAAGATTTTCTACTTTTTTCGGGAGGTAGCAATTTTATTGATTAGAAATAGCTATTTTACCAACAAGGGTATTAATATTAGGGGCCACTTGTTATTAAAAAAAATTGTAATTTTTCTTAAACTTTTTTTCAGGATGCATTTCGGTTTTTGACAGACAACCTGCCAAACATCAGTTTTGATATTCGAATGACAATGTTACGTTAAGTAAAAAGGATTTTATATTATGAATGTCGGCTTAACGTATTCTTTTAAAAGAACATTAAGATAAGAATTTGTTTTTATTAGAAATAAGCTTAGTGTTGAGTTTTTGGTTACGAGCGACGGTTCGGCCGTCCATTAATTATTCTTTGATGAGTCTGGGTTAATCGTTGATTTAAGTTTGTTTAGAAATAAAATAAAAGGACATGACTCGATATTTGTTTAGATATCGAGGAGAGTGAAACGAAGCCGGAATGAATACTTTGAGAAGGAATTCGATAGATAGTTTTAGAGAGAACTGAACGTAGAGACACCGGCTTCGATCTAGTCATTTATTTTATTTTTATTCGTGACGGTACTTTGCATTGTTTTTATCTATGGAGGTAGTTACATGTTAATTAGTGTTGTTTTTTAATCCGTGTTTTATCGTTTAGAGTCAAAATAATAATTAGTTGTGTATTTTGACGGATTCCGAGTATTATTTATATTGCCAAGACATGTCTACCGATAATATTACCCCATTCTCCGACATGTATATTTAGTTGCCTATACTATACTAATCGTTTATTATTAACAAATCATGCATTATTGAGGGCTATAATTGCATGATTTTGTATACGTTATAACATAATTCGATCTTACACCTCTTAGTAAGTCTTTGGAGAGTTGAGGTAAAACCAATGAACAGACGTTGGGACAAAGAAGGAATTATGTCGACTTTAATTAAAAGATAAAAGTGAGCGTAGGATACAGAAAAACAAACGAGGATGACACCAAATCTTTTTAATTGTTTATTGTCAAAGAAATATTGAAAAATGCCAATTGGGAATTAATGCAAAAACATCTTTTGCCTGATCTGGGTCCACAAACAACAGCAACAGCTAATTTTTTATTGTCAGTTATCTACAGGGTGTCGCCTTTTTGATAAATTTTCGTTGTATTGGAAAAACAGCAAGAGATAGAGCAAGTTTGATGTCACAATCTCGAGTTCAATTTTCGAAACGACTGCAACGGTGAAAACAGATTGTAGCTAACTGTATCGTCTCTAAGATATTTTTATAATTTTTTTTTATATCGGTTACAGTTTAAAAGATATAACACAAAGTTGTTTTTTTTTAATGGGATATCCTATATATTATTCTAGTATTTCTTTTAAAGTAAAATAGCCCTTTTATTGATTTGCACACTTCATATTTATTTGCAAAGAAATTGGTTATTTGTAAAAGAAATAATTCATGACATCGATAACCAGAACGTATTATTTAAATTTTACACTCGTATAAAATTTAATTATTTTTTTTTAAGTTATTAAGTATACAGGGAGTTTTTTTTGGTAGCATTAGGCTGTTTAGCCCTACAGCCAATCACAAATATCTTTGAAATAAATATGCTTTTATTATAAAGCTATTATAGTAAAAGTAAGAGCTAAAGTAAAAGTCTTTCTAACAAGTGCGGAAAGTGATACTTTCCTGCACTTGATTGCGGAAAAGAAACTTTTTGCAAAAGTTAAAAAATATTTTTACTACGACCCAATTAACAAAGCTCTAAATGTTAAGCATTTATTCACAAAAATTCGCCAAAAATACTTCTTATTTCATGCTTATTTGCTGATCTGATCTGAATGTTCGGAGAGTGGTAATATACCACTGCACCTAGACCCCAGTAGGTCCTTTGTGCTTCCTCTTGTAGGTGGGAGATTCACTGCGTCGTCCAACCTATTGATTTAAAATAGTTGACGACGTCTTTATGTGAAATCTTCCTAATTTCGGCCAGTAATGGCCAGTTCGTGCCCAGCATGGAGTTCCGTTCAAATGTGAGGGCAGGACAATCGCAAAGAATGTGTTCCGCGGTCCCATCTTCTTGTTCTCAACCTCTACATAAGCCTGTGTTCGTTAGACCCATTTTAAATAGGTGTCCTCGTAGCCCGCAGTGGCCAGTTAGAACACCCGTTAGTGTTTGGAGGTTCCTTCTGGACATCATAAGTTTTTTTTTTCGCTATTGACTTGTCTGGATAGCTCAGCATTATTTTTGCAAAGTTGCAGTTCGTAGTATCTATCATCCCATTTTCCTTTAAACAGTCGATGAGACTATTCTTTAATGATGTCTTTAATCGCTGTTGTTGTCAGTCCAGTGGTGGGGACGGGATCTTTGAAAATTGGGTGTTTTGCTACTCGTATCTTTCTTTTGATTTACTTGGTAATAGGTTTATATTCACCGCATTGGCAGCCTTCACAATATCTGCAGGAAGCTCTTCATCGGAAACACCCATTGTTTGACTTGTTAAAAACCTTTAATAACACTAAAATCTTAGACTTTTCTTGTTTTTATTTGATAATTGATACACAACGTTTCGGTTAGTAATGTATCATTAACCGTTTCCAAGTGATAACTGAACTGGACTGGAGTTATGACTTGAATACGGTTGGAGATTACCGAAACATTATCTAACACTTTCAGAAAAACCTTTAAGGAAGGAATTATTTTAACATACTTTGTTGCCATGAAAATAAAGCAGAACAAAACCTGGTTTAATTGTTATTTGACTAAATAGTTAGGATTGTACAGAAACTAATAATTTTTAAAGAAAAATGGCATATTTAAAAAAACGACAAAGTAGATTAAAGATAAGCATCAAAATTGGTGGGTATTGTTAAGAAGTGATCCAATTTATTATTAAGCCAATTCGATGCAGTATTGGGTCTTAATATAGATAGTTATACTTTTCCGCATTAGTGCCCCAAAATTCTTTACCGCATTAGTGCGGGAAAGTGACAATTTCCGAACTAAAATACGTGCACGAAAGTAAATAAATATGCACGGTCGTAGAAAAAAACAAGTTACTAGGAGAAATTACCTCTGAGAAACGTCCGGTATATTTAAAGCTTTTATCATTAGAAAATAATAATGTTTTTTAAGTTTACATCGTCTTGTTACATTTTTGCTTTTTTAAAATTATTTCTCGCATGCTCTGTGGTTCATTAACTCATTCCTGTCAATCATCCACAACACACCTTTTTAAATTTACCGCAAACGCATCGCGTCCCGCGATAGTTAAACATTAGATTAAACATCACTTTTCAAGACGTGTGACATTTAATCGATTGTTTACCTGTCACGGAACGCAGTGGAAATACGGTTAGTGAGGCGTCCGAATGCAAACTAACGCATTGCAGATAGGATTAGTCCCAAATTGAACACAGTTAGTTTATTTGCTTTTACGTCATAAAAATTATCGTACTTGTATGAACTAGGAAGAACTGAATAATTTTTAAATTTCTAAAAGTAAAAATTGAGACAAAAATATTAATTTGTTAATTTAAATAACGAGCAAAAACTTTAAAGAAATAAATTAATTTTCTTGTTTTTTAGAAATCATTTAGGGCAATACAGCCAAGAAAGTTTAAAGGTGTATGGAAGGCCAATGCTGTAGAACAAAATTGTTCAAGCGTGCAGGGCAGCGGGAATAGGGAAATCGGCCCTGCGCAGTTTGCACAATGAATCGTAGATCAGGTCCGGACTACCATAATTCTTTGTTACCATGTATAAAGTTGACATTATCAAATGTCAAATTCAGACTAACTATACGATCACTGTTTTTTTTTGTTTTAATTTTTACACAACTTTTATAGAATATTTAAAATTATTGTGTATTATTGAAATATATATCATCAGATTTAATATGGAAAGAACTGATGGCACCACTTCACACCCTTCTATTTAGATAGTTGATATTTTTGGGAGTTTCATATATTTACCAAAAATCTTGATAAAATAATTAAAAAAACGATTTTTAAAATAAATTTTAAACATTGTATGATCGTTTCATGTACTTATCACGAATTCTGTGATAAAAGAAGGGCAAAATGGTGTAAATGATTTTAATCTAACTATCATATTTAAGGATCAAAATCTGAAAAATAAAACATTGAAGAAAAACACTTACTTTAGATTTGTAATCTGTATGCAAAAAATTATCAAAATCGGCAAGGGTCAAGAAAAGTAAAAACTTACTATAATTTGATCTGGTTGTTTGTGTTTTGGGGTAATACAATATTTTATAAATTCATAATGTGTATAAAAGTACAAAAATAGTGTTACCTTATACAGATAACATAAACAAATTTAACAAGAAGTATAGAATTTTTTACATAGGATTTTTTTTTATATCGTCAGACAGTCCACCAAGGCTGAGGCTTCAATACTAACGTACCGTTAAGTGTGGTAAAGAAAAGTTTATCTACACCAGACCTAAATATTTGGAGAAGAGAAAACTTCTGCGGACAGCAGATTCCGGTCTAGACACTCTGGGGATGATGAACAAAGAAAGTGGAAAGTTTGGGGTCTCTTAAGTTGGACTGTAAAAGAATGCATAAAAGTGGCACTACGTGTTGCTCTGTTGGAAGCTGTCAGAGGAATTATACTTGCCAACTTCTCGGAGTAGAAGTCGTGAAAATACCTACAAAAATGTAACATAGCGCCTCCAGCCCGTCGGTGGGAAAGAGAAGGAAGCTTTTCTGTAAACGTGGGATCAATAATAAGACGAACAGATATTTAAAAAAAAATCAGGAATGATAAGAGTTGTAGGAAATACCATTGCCCAGACATGAGAACAATATTCTAAAGATGGTCTGATAAGAATACATACAGAGTATACATAGATTAGACAGATAGAAATACTTACTGGCTCAAAAAAGGAATCCAAGCTTTTTTAAAGCAGCTGAGGCTGTAATGGATGTAATGTGTTTGTGTCAGTTAAGGTTGTTCTCAAGAGTAACGCCAAAATAATTAATTAATTTCTTTTCGCGACACCGAACATGACTGGGTCTTAGAACATTAAACTGAACAAGATTTTTGAAGCCCCAATTCAAGATTAGTTAATGGCCTTGTGAAAGTGATATTTGAATTGACCTGCGCTTGTTTTCCTAATGAGGAGTATTCCGGGTATGTTACCCTTGGATTTGCAAGACAAAACCATATAACTTTCAGGCATTTTGTTATGATATTGTAAGTAGCAAACAATAAACAAAAAATTATAATTACAAGTAAATAAACCAATAATGACTAAAATATAAAGGTTTTTATCAATCCAAAAAACTTCTGCAACCACAAATTAAAATCACACAGGGTAAAACAATCGCTTGGAAGGGTTGATGAGACAACGGCACACCGCGGGTATGGTTTCATAAACACCGTAACGTCACAAACGAAAACGGGACTCCGGCTCTGTCAAAAGAGAATGTGTTGCCTACCTACAAATCTCTGTTTAGGTAGGCATCACATTACAATATTTTGGGGAATTTTGTTACTGCGCAAGATCGAGGGAGCCTCTCATAACAGTTATTTTCATAGTGGGCCGGACACTTTTTATTGAATACGCCTAGTATTGGGCTTCCATTAACCTTTAAACTTGCTTGAATACAGCCAGATTTAAAAAAAGTGCTCCCTCCACGCAACATGCTAGCGACGCGCACAATGAAAGCAGTGTTGCCGCGGCTTGCTTTACAAATTCCGCTTTTTGTGATACAAAATTCCGCCATTTTCCGCTACGCTTATCAAAATGTTTGTTTCGTAAAAAATATAAAATAGACTTACGGCGACGAGGTAAATAAGTTACGGTTAAAAATATATGACATACTGTCATATCTTATTAATAATACTAAATTAAATTATTTAATTAATAGTTATATCTAAGGCTACATAGAAACAAATTTATAGAAACAAAATATTTGTTTCACCATAGAAACAAAAACTATAAAACAAACAGGTCTTTATGTCAAATGTAAAAAATATACCTTTTTCATACTAGAAATATTATTTTATTATAGACCAATTCAGAGTTCTGAATAGACCAGGGCTCTGAATATATTTTACGATATTATTTCAAATTAGAAGAAATATTAAAAAAAAAAAATTATGTCTAAGATTAATTTGTGAAGTTAACAAATTCCGCTATAAATCAGGCTAATTCGGGCTACCGCCGCTATGCCGCTACTATCAAAAAATTCCGCTACACAACGCTTACCCACGTCCAACGTTACCTCTCCGCGTCGCGTGGTAGAAAGAAGAAAACTTCTTCTTAATATGAGGGAAGACTCGGCTCATTTCGGTGCCCCGATCAGGTGGGAGTACTTTTTTTCCCACAATCTGGCTGTACTGATCCAGGACCATCTAATAGGGTCTGAAGAAAAGTTAAGAAATATACTATCCATACTGCCTAACGCAGGCAGTATGTATAGTCCACGAAACGTTTTAGCGTGTTTCCCCCCTAGTATTACTTCGTCATCGTTCAACAAAAAGAACTGATATTTGGTATTTCAATTTACATAAATATTGTAATTACCTGTGAACATATTAACAATGTTATGCCAAGTGCAGTTTAGATATTTGATTTGAACATACGATAATACCACTCCTGTTTCAGGACATTTTAAATAAAAATATGCAGTTGTCAGAATTTTTCCTTGACTTGTGTCCTTAAACCCACTTACATACCAAATTTTCAGTTTCTACTCCTTCGACAAGTGCTCCATAATTGTGATGAGTCAGTAGATGAGTCAGTCAGTCAGTAAATAGCAAAATGGGCGATTTTTAAAATCAAATATCTCAGAAACCACTTGACATAACTTTATCACTTTTTTTACAGGAAATAAGAATACTTTTGTGAATTTACATACCAAATGTCATACCTTTATGCTTCGTGTAATATACACACTGTGTGCGTAAAGCTACGTTTCCACCGGAGGAACATGAAGGAACTTTTGTGTTTCTGTTGCTTGTTGCTCAAAAATGTTTCCCAAGTTCTAAACTCAAGTGTTCCTTCTTGTTTCGGCAACAAATGTTGATGTTTAGATTGTTGTTGGTTTCCAGTTTTAGCGGTAAACTTCAAAAGAAATTCGGCAACAACAGGGAACAGAAACATATTGTTTTCTGAGTGGAAACAGATACTGCAACTTGTAGTAATTTGTTTTTGTCTTTTTAGAGTGCGGTTCGACGTTGAATATATGTTGCAAGGAATCGCAGTGTGAGCAGCAACCGTTCTATTGGTGAAATGGCTTGTCTATAATTGATATCTTCTTTCTGTATTTTTGGGGCAATTTGACATAATAACCATTCTAGATCGGTGCTGGACATTCGTAAGAAATTTTTGCCACTACCATTATTTGTATTATTTCCTATGTGTAGATCGTCATTTTTTAATGCATTGAGTAGGTGCATGCCACCATATTCACTTCTATCACGGAGACTTGGTTTCACCCAATATTTGTGCTTTCTTTTTTTCTTTTTTGCCGACAACACTATATAGGCCGCCGCTGCTGCCGCTATTTCATTATCTTGATCAATGTTTATCAACCGCGGTGGAAACACAACTAAAAAAGTTGTTTCAGTTCAAGAAACATTAAAGTTCTGTCATGGAAACAAAAAGTTTACATTTGTTTCCTTCGTTAAATTCACAAACAAGAGGAACACAAAGCAACAAAATGTTGCTAAATGCTTGCTATTGTCTTCCGGTGGAAACGTAGTTTTTAAAGCACGTTTCCACTGGAGGAACAAATAGCAACATTTAGAACATTTTTGTTGCTTGTGTTTTTCTTGTTTGAATTTAGGAACTTGAAGGCAACAAATGTAAACTTTTTGTTTTCTTACTGACAGAACTTTAATGTGATCGATCTACACATCGGAAATAATATAAATAATGGTAGTGTCAAAAATTTCTTAAAAAACAGGTTACTACAAGTTGCAGTATCTGTTTCCACTCAGAAAAAATATGTTTTTGTTCCTGTTGTTGCCAATTTCTTTTGAAGTTTACGCTAAAACTGGAAACCAGCAACACGTAAACAGGCAACAGTTGTTGCCGAAACAAGAAAGAACACTTAGGAACTTTAAGGAACTTTGGGAAACATTTTTGAGCAACAAGCAACAGAAACACAAAAGTTCTTTTATGTTCCTCCGGTGGAAACGTAGCTTTAGGCTGGAACTTGGCCTGGCCAGAGATAAAATGTGGTTACTAATAACCACATATCAACACTAAAATTCTTTGTATTAGCAAAGAAAAAATATACATACACAACTCTCAAATCTAATCGTTTCTTCTACCTCTATACAAATTGTTTCTTTCAAAAAAACTGTACAAAGGCACCTACAAACATAAATCGATCAGCCATCCGATAATAATATTCACAAAAATCGAAACTCTACGGGTACCTTTTACCTCTATCCTTTGAGCATTCTGCAGACGTGTTTTTATGAAAACCTATAAATTTAAACTGTTTAATACTTTGTGAAGGCCGTTGTGCCCACATACGCCTGACCATAAGCGTAGATATACGAAGGCCAAAGAAATAAGTCACTTATTTTCCATTTGGCATAGGATGGAATACTTTTTACATAAAAAGTATTCAAAATTCGATTTGGAATAACTGGCTAAAATTGCCTTATATTGTAATAATACCCTTTCTTTTGAAAATTCTGGCTCAAAGCTTGAGCCCCCGCCAGAGACGTGAAATTTAATTTTTTATATAAAAAAAGAACTTTGACGTCTCTGGCGAGGGCTGAAGCTGTTAAGCTAAAACTTACAAAATAAGGGGTAATAGTAACATTTATATTAGACAACTTTTTCCGGGTATTATAATTAAAAATTCGAAAAAATTTTTTTTTTTCATATAAAAAAATGTTCCATAGTATCGAGCCAAATAAATGTTTGTTTTTTTTTAACTTTTAAGCGTATTACGGAAGAATCCCAATGTTTTGTTTTTTTTTTAAATTTAAATTCTGACAATCTGACTTATAGTATAAACCTTTGGTTTAACGAAATAAATCTAAGTTACACTTTCACACGTATAAATTGGAAGTTCATTTTCTTACCCCTTTTGGCTCACTCGAAAAAAAAAACATATTTTCCTTTTAAAGTAATATATTTAGAAGAATATTTATACAACCAAGCCTCTTGAGAAGAAACAACCATTCTCAAATCTCAATAACACTAAAATCTTAGACTTCTATTGTCTTTATTTGTTAACTGATACACAACGTTTCGGTTAGTAATGTATCTCCCACCGTTTTCAAGTGATAACTAAAACACTATTCTTAAAAACTACGACTTATACCGTTGTTTACCAAAGCTTGACCAATTTTTTACGGTTCAGCAATATATGCCTAATATTCGGAATGTCGATGCTAGGCTTGCTAAATACATTTTGGTTGTTTATAATTATTACAGTTTCTAAAAAAATTCCAGTGGGTTTTTTTAAATAATTTCTGCTTCCGACCAGTGTATGCGGTGTTGTTTTGACCATGCGTGTGCGGCCATGCGTGACTTCGACGTTTCACCTCGTTTCTTATTTTTCTTGTGTTGTTAAGCTCTAATTTCTAGTGGTAAACAACGGATAGCATAAAAATCGTAGCTTTAAAAAATAGTTTTTTAGGTATCACTTGAAAACGGTTTGAGATACGTCACTAACCGAAACGTTGTGTATCAATTAACAAATAAAGACAATGGAGGTCCAAGATTTTAGTGTTATTAAAAACATAAAATTGTCTAACACTTTCAAGGAAACATTTAGAAAAATAAGTATTCACAGTTTCTATTACTTTGTTTAAAGGAACTGATGATATAGTCCAAGAGCTGGTAGACAATTTTAGGTAGGTTCTTGAGGCACTATGAAAAATTTTGTAATTATCCCTGAAGGATTCCGAAACAAGAAAGTCAAGGTTTGGCTAAAGGGAAGCGGCCACCTTCCAACCCTTAAATTTTTTTAAAGGGAAATTTCTTTATAAAAAAAGGTTAATTAGTAATTTGGTAGATTAAGGTAAATTGTTTTATGAGGGTGGACAATAGCTGTTTGATCTGTATAGTTTTTTAGTAATTATCGTTTCGGCCATTCAAAAAAAAAAAAAAAAAAAACATAACTGCAACTAAGGAAAACCGCTCGGGACTTTTACGTCGCTTAGATTGAAGCTTGGGACCAGGTTTACGTGGATTTATTTTGGACGCCTAGACTTTAAGTTTAAATATTTACAATGAGACTAAGTCTTTGTTTTCGGGAAATTTAAAAAAAATAGGATTTTCAAATAAAAATATAATTTGTTTTTCAGATTTGTTAAATAGATTAAATTAAGGTTAGTTCGCATCACAGGGTTAAACATTGACCAATAGTTGAATTTCCATAATACTACCTAATGTTTTTTTTCCCTGTAAAAAGTTTTTAACATTTAAACACATATTTATAAAACAATATTCAAACTTTAAAACATTATTGTTTAATTTAAAGCTTTTAGGAGAAGTTAAAGGAAAAATAGTTTGTATTTTTTTGCTAAAAGCTTTTTTTAATCTTTGCAGATATATTCTGTTTCTTGCCATTTTTACCTATTGCTATATTTATGCTTTAAATTTAAAGCAATTTTCGGTATTTCAACCATTATAAATGTCATTTTTAAGCAGAAAATATCAACACTGGATCGCCCTTCGAAGTCAAATATTTCATTTTCTCTACAAGTAACTTTCAAGATACTAAAAATTAAAAAAAAGTAGGAAAGAAATAAAATAAACTAGGTACTTAAATACGCATCTTCGCTAAGCCTCTTACTGTTTGCAAGATGTAAATCGTAAGATCAAAATTTGTGCTACCCTGTATGAGTGTTCGTGGTTAATGAACATTTAAACAACATTTCACTATCCAAAAAGTACACCTTTGCGTTAAAACTTGAATATAATTCCGCACATATGTCGTAATTACAGCTATTTTATTTCTTCTTTAGTGCAAATATTCTCCACGCCCATGCTTTGAGTCTGCAACGGGCCAGCTGATGGCCCAGCTGATGTCTGCCGCCACCTTCGAAGTACCACTTATAAGTATATGACGTCACAGGATCACATGTTTCCTGTCACCTGGAAACTATTTAAAAGAACTTCAACGTTAAAGTTTTATCGGAATGCGTCTGTTTGCCTCTGATTGGCCCTTTCCCGAATACGGGGAATACTTAAATATAGGTCACATATTTTGTAACTTTTTTGTGTGTACTTTTTATCTAAGAGGATAACGGCAAATATTTGTGGGGTTAACCTTAATACATTAAAATATTTGTAGGACAGAGTACAGGGTTGGACAAAGATAGAAAAACTGTAAAGCTTTTAATAGGTAAAATAATAAAAATAGTAATAATAATGAGAATAATAAAATATAAGTTAGGGACCTTTAGATATTAATTTTTTCTTTTTCACAATTTCTTCTTTTAAAAAGGTTTTAAAAAAATTTTAAAATATTTTTTCTTTTTGAGTGTTTCATTTGAAACCAAATTTCACTCTGTAACGTTTCTCAAACAAAACAATTTTCAAATTTTTCATAGTTCAATAATTTACGTTTCTGTTTAGAAGTAAGAATTTCTCAGTTTATTAAAAGTTTTAAAATAAAATATCTCAATCTGATTTCTTGAACGCCCCCCGGTTTTCAAATATTTTCACATTTGTCATAATTTACTACAAATTACGATTTCTTAAGTATATTAAAGTTATAACAAATTTTCATTGCTTAAAATTGTTTTTTGATTCCATTTCTCTAACACAGCCTTTAAACATAATAATTTTACAGTTCTTAACAACCATACTCTAAACAACCTCGGAGTAGTACTTCCTTTTCTATACCCTTTAAAATGATTGTCTATCCTTTTTTATACGTCAGTACAACTCGTTCCTAACCTAACATAATAAGGGAAAATGTAGCAAATATTAATGTTGTTTGACTTTTATTTTAAATTTGTGTAATAATTGGGATTTTTTTGAAGCTCCCAAATGTTTTGTTGGCTCAAATTTGCTGCGGCTCCTGCTTGACGGGCGAAATAAGTTTTGAACTTTTATTTTCTTTTGCTTTTTCTTTACATACCAAGTTTTAAACACTTAAATTTATATCATATTTAATGTTTAATTTCACGCAAAATAAATTTTAAAATATAAAAATTTAAAAAATCACTAAAATACATTTTTTTGAAAAAATTTTCCCTTAAAATATTCCAACAAAATTTTTCCATCTTCTTTTAAAGTCATTTCTTGCTTGTAGATAGCACTGATGATGGTTTTACCGAAAGCGCTCTGCTAGATTTTTTAATAAAAATTTGCACGAAATACAAAGTCTCTTCATTTCCTAAATTCTTACGTGCACACAGCCACAACCAAGTTTCATTAATAAATATAAAACATTTATTACTTTTTATCGATGTAACACATTTATGCTTTAAGGGTATATTTGTAGAATTTCGTCAGGTTCATCCGTTTGTCTGTAAGTCCGTTTATCTTTATTTCTCAGAAAATAAGGTTTGTATGTTATTCATAGCGTGCATTATTTTACACTTTTCTTACGTAAGCGCTCTTTTGGAAGGTGTATTGGGTAGAAAAAGTGAAAAATAATGTACACTGTTCTGGATAACAAACAAACCTATAATAAAAATTATTCTATTGATTTTTATTAGTACACAAAAAAAGATAAAAAAAGTTAATTAAATCTATTTTTGGATAATATACACTCAGAAAATAAACTTATTTTTAAAAAGCATGTGGAATTTTTTTTTGTTAATATATTTAATTGAAAAAAAAATTCTGTGCCCGTGGAAATATAATTCAAATATGTTTTTAATGTAATTTAAGTAATTTAATTCAATATATTTTATTTAATTTGATATTGGTTCTGTCAAAAAAAGTTCTTAAAAATTTTAGATATATTTTCCTATAAATATTCTATTCTATTCAACTTAAAAAAATACGACATAAATCTAAAATAAATTTACGACAATTTAAAGAGATACGACATAAATTCTAACATTGTTTTAAAAAATAACATTAAATTTACTGCACAATGTCATCTGTGCATTGTAATCATAAAAAATAATTCAAAATTTAATTGTAATTATTGTTTAGCAAATGTAAGTGGCAAAGAATATGTAATCTATACTATAATTAGTTTATTATCGCCAATTTTATGATCCACATGGCAATATTAACTTTAATACTGAAGTAGGACAACAATGTGCTATAATTGCAACCATAAAATACGTTTTTGGTAGAATATTTACTGGTTGTGAATACTGTAAGTTTATATTATACTTTTTTTATTGTTAGGAGAGCCCACGAAGGATTGTAGCCTAAATACTAGGTACCGTGAGTGCCGAGTTTTTCAATGTTTAACCCATTTCTCCCTCGGTTCCGTCAACTTTGTAGATATCGAGAAATGCAGATATTGCATTACACGGCAGATTTTAAATAACGCTGTAGTACCACCACGAATGTTACAGGAATAGCAACTATCTCCAAACAACCTTCCATTAACGCATGGGAAATGTCATCCGGACGGGACCTACAGTTTAACGTAGATTTATCCTCATACCTAACAACACATTAGCGGTCACTCATCCAGTTACAAACCGTGCCCAGCTTTGCTCAACTTCGCTGATCTCACGGAAAGGGCAGTTTGGACCATTGCTTTACTTATATTCTAAAAATATTCGTTTATTTTGGTAAATTGCAGACAAGTTTGTTTTATTTGGTTACGCCAAGTTAGTCTTTATGTGAAATGTTAAAATTAAATATGTGTTACTTTTTCCAATGTGTATTAAAAGAAGTAGAGATCGAACGCTGTTAGAACAACACCGATACGTCACGGTCTCATATCAGTTTGCCATATGAGACCGTGACGTATCGGTGTTGTTCTAACAGCGTTCGATCTCTAATAAACGCTAGATTTTGGCAAAATATCGGTTTCGTGTATTTTCGCATTTGTGGTATTTATTGTTACTGTCAAAAATAGTTCTTTCCTATTTTCTAATTTAAATGACAAATTTCTTATATAATTAAAATTAATTAGGTTGTTACTAAAAATGAATACAAAATCATTTAGATTAAATGTATCGAAGAAATTAGTAAGTATCAAAAACAAGTCTAAAAATAAGGTGTTTCATTATGAAATTAGTAATTTGATGTCATATCTCCTCATTTTTAATTCAAATAATTTTCTTATGTGTTCTTCAGGAAAGCCACAAATATGGCCCTTTTTAGTCCTTGTATGGTGCCCCTTTACAACACATACACTTTACAGTACAGCTGATCCCGTACATTCTTTCTTTGTGTTGATTTGATAAAATTTTGATTTATTATTATTTATTTAATTATTATTTAATAATATTTATCTTTAAATCTTCTGTGATTGTTTCAATGTATAAAGGAGAAGATTGTGATACACCTTCTAATTTTAGATAAATTAGTTCATTACCAAATTTTTAAAAATGATTGAGAAAATGAAAAAGTAGAATCATTTCTTTTATTAATAAACAATAAATTTTAAATTGAAGTCAATTAAAATTTAAAAAAACAATTTTTGACCCTTCTTACAAGTCGTTGAATGATGGTCATTTAGCAGCTGCTGTTTTTGGTGATTTAGCCAAAGCTTTTGACTATGTATATCATTCTTTCACTGCGCAGTTATATAGAGTGTGACCTTATGTAACGGTAAGAAATCTCTGCAAGCCGAAATAAGTAATATAACTAGGGATCTCAAGCAAAAGGGTACAGTGAGAGATTGGTTAAGGAAACAATCGATAAATATCAAGATAAGACAAAAAACCTCGCAAAAAACTCTAATTTGAACAAGACTTCACAGGACCAAATATTTATGACTATTCCATATATTAAAGACTCTTCAAAAAGATCCGCAGAATAGCGAATAGGTATAATATTAAAACAGTATTTAAATCCCAAACTACGCTGAGAAGTATTCTTACTAAAACGAGACCGGACAACAATATTTCAAAAAAGGACTGTTTCTATCTAATTCCCTGTGAATGTGGTGAAGTATAAATCGGGGTAACAAAAAGACCACTAGAAATTAGAGCTAAAGAACACAAAAAACATACAGAACGAGGTGAAACATCGAAATCAGGGATTGCCGAACACACACGTCAAAACAACACCGTATACAATGATCGGAAGTAAAAATTATTCATAAAGAAACTCACTGGAAGAAAAGAAAATTTAAAGAAGCTGTTATAATTGCAAACAACCAAAATGTATTTAGCAAACCTAGTGTAGATATTTCGGATATCTGGCTGCCGTTGCTGAACCGTGACAAGTAGATCAAGCTTCGGTGAACAACGGATAGTATATAAGGTTGTAGCTCTTAAGAATAGTTTTTAGTTACCACTTGAAAACGGTTGGAGATACATCACTAACCGACACGTTGTGTATCAATTAACAAATAAAGACAATGGAGGTCCAAGATTTTAGTGTTATATAAATTGTGATGTTTCTCAGTGTTCTCTGTTCTTGGACCATTATTTTTTTTATTATATATAAATAACTTAGCTTTACTTAATATAAAAAGAAAATTTACAATGATTGAGGATGATTTAACTATTTTGTGGAATAACAAAAATACAAATTTTTATATGTTGTAATTGAAAATGAAATTTTAAAAATTCAGTCATGGTATAACTCTACGTTTTTACAATATCATATTTTTAATTCGTGAGATTCTTCGCACAATTTAGACAAAATTCTCAATTTTATCTTCCAAATCCATGTTCCAATTTAATAAAAAATCTTTAATATATGACTTAAAAAGAGGTGTAATTATTTACCTGCTAATATTAAAAATATAGGTATTTTTCATAGACTCAAATTGTCAGTCAAAAATTTATTGTTAGAAAAGGGTTATTATGTATTAAACACTTTTAAGATTATTTAGAATAGATTTATTGCATAGAATCATTATATTGACTTTTTTCCTCATAATATTACATAGTTCTTCATTATCCTTTATTATTATCATAGTTTTATTTTGTTGAAAAGATGTAAAATCTTATATGACAATAAAGCAATATTATTATTATTATTATTATATTTAAAAAGAAGGTTACAATCAAAACACTTGGTATATGGTGTAAATCAGTATGATGCATAATAAAAATATTTCTTATGCAACGCTTTTTAAACCTTATAAACTAGAAACAATAGCTTACATTTTTTTAAAATACCATAACAAATTGGCTCGTAATACATACATAAACCCAAAAATGGTATGCGGGTAAAAACAGTTAATTTAATAATTAAATATGACTATTATATTGCGGCATGGGCAAATAGTTCCAAATGATTCATAAAAAAAATAAATATTTCTGAGTCACAGTTATGAAACTAGACTTAGGTTGTTGTTTACATATAATAAAATAAATAGATTTTATAAACAACGTGTGATTAAACGTGAAATAATTAATCTTGTAATAAAGATATTCGATAGTAATTTGATAAATGCTTTGCTAAGCATATTTTTTTAAGTAAATAATGATGACATATTGTCTTTATTTAAGAAATAGAATAATGGTTAATCATTTGGTAAGGTTTATTTTTTTTCGTTCTTGTATGGTAAAAATGGGACAAGTGATTGGTGAAGATTTTTTTTTGTTTAACCGTTGTCGAAGCATTTATTACCTTTCTTTTTTTAATGACAAAGAAGGGTAAACACATAATTATATTTAATATAATTTAGTTATTTTTTTGGCCTACATGTATAGCAGACAATAATTAGATGACCAATAACAGAATTAAGTTTAAAAATGAGTTGAGCACCCTCGATTTCTTATAAACACCACCTGGGCACTGATAAGGTGGTTTATATACTAAGTGACATAGAAATCCGAACACCCAGTTTAAATGGTTTTATTTTAATAAAATTTGGTGAATTTATTTATCTTACTGAAAATAACAATTGATGGAATTTGCAGTCTTATCAGTCTGAGATTTCGGTTTTTATACTGCTTTTTTAAATTCACTAACAATCTAAAAATGAATATTGCAGCCGCAGTAAAGATCCAAATTTGGCGGATTTTGGTTCTTGACATTCTTTACGATTGGTTACGATGCCTAGAGTACGGAGACCTGTACGATTTCGTATAGTGGGACTTCGGGAAGCTGGACTTTTTTTTCGGGAAATTGCAGTTAGAGTGCAAAGAAGTGTAGACACTGTGGTTAGGTGTTGTCAGGCATGTCTTAAAAAGGCCGACGCGAAAAGCAAGGGCACTGGACGCCGCCGTAGAACAACAGACCGTGAAGATCGTCGCCTAAGAATATTGGCTTTAAGGGACCGTTTCTCCACTACCGGGTCCATTGCAAATGAATGGTTTGCAGAACATGGAAGACCTTTTGGCATGCGAACTGTTTACCGACGAATGAGAAGTTTTGGCCTGTTTTCATACCGACCACACTGGGTCCTCCCTTTAACTCCAGAACACCGACGGAATCACCTTAAGTGGTGCAGAGAACGGTCACTCTGGGATCAGGAATGGAACAGTATTGTCTTTAGTGACGAGTCTCGATTTTGTTTAGGCATACACGATGTTCGAGCAAGGGTTAGAAGGCGACGTGGTGAAAGACATGTTCATCACACTGTTGGAGTTACGGTTGGGTATAGCTTATGGTTCCAGGTCACCTCTAATCCTCATCAGAGGTAACATGACCCCACAGCGTTATATCCAAGAAGTTCTAGAACCCCATCTTTTACCATATCTTGATACCCTGGCAAATCCAACTTTCCAACAAGAAAATGCCCGACCACATGTTGCAAGACTCACAATGGACTTCTTTCAACATAATGATGTCACATTGTCACTATGGACACCAAGATCTCCCGACTTATCCCCAATTGAACACGTGTGGGATATGATGGTGAGTTGTATTTGCAACGTCCTCCCAGACTCTAGACACTTTGAGAGGAGTTGGTGATTGCCTGGAATGAGATACCACAGGAGGACATTGACCACCTTCAGAAGCATGCCTAGACGCGTTGGAGAATGCGTAACACATCAAGGTGCATCTACACATTATTAAAGGTAAAAGAGCTTTAAAGCAATGCAATATTTAAATCATTTACTTATTATGCTTCATTACGTACTTATACAAAATTTTATTAAAATAAAATCATTTAAACTGGGTGTTCGGATTTCTATGTCACTTAGTATACTTTATATTTTATCTTATCTTTCTTCTTTGACTTATATGTCACACATGTTTGACCGGAGAGAGTCCAGGCGATATTGGGAGCTATGGTAACTAATTAATGTAGTATTGTCATGAAGTCTCTCTGGCCATAAGTGGCCACTGTCTTTTTAAAAAGAGGAATAAGAAACGTATTATTTCCATTTTACATTAGAACACAAAAACACATTAATTCATAATGTAATCGCAACTTCACCATTTTATTTTATAGGTAATATTATGCGAGCATTTTTTTTTTTGTTTGACTCAAAAATCTAAATTTTTAAACTAAGCAATTATTGCGAATTAGTTTACATGTAAAATTAAAAAAATATATAAAAATCAATTATTGTAACTTATGCATGTTCGAATGCATCAAATCTTTCTTAACTTTAGAAAATAATTTATTAGGTTTTGAGGGGTGATTCTGGTTAGTAGAGTAATGGTTGAAATTTGTAATAGTCCATGTCCATAAATAAAATATTGCCATAAAAAATAGTAAAATTATAACAAAATAATTATCTTCATAAAAGTTAAGACTTTTCTTTTAATTGAACAATGTTAACTATTACACACCCTTTGCATAGATAAAGACAAAAATAAGTATTCTTTACCAAAATTGTTGACAACATATAATGTTATCTCTGTTTCGCATATACCAATACGTATCGACGTCAGTCTACGTATTGCTTAACTTGCATCAATTTCTTAAACAAAGGAAATTAGATATACGAAAGACGTTCCATAAATATCTAAATTGTATTTTTTTTTCTAAATTTCGTTAAATGAATTGGAAAAAAATATTGCTTTTGTGCAGGAAATGATTAATTAATTTCCAAGCTCAACATTCAAAATTTCCTGACTTTTGGTATGTTTTTAGCATTTTCTTGACTTTTCTCTAATGTAAAACAAATTCCCTGACTTTTTCAGGCTAAGAACCCTGCTACGGTGTGATGAACATGCCTATCCATATCAAACTGTGGATTACTTCTTTCACCACGTCCTTTTCTGAATATTGCTTAACGTTCGGCAAACCTAAACAAAAAAAGGAATCATCACTTCTTCTTCTTTTTCTTTTCCTCTGGGAGCCGTCGTGTCCCATTATCTTTTATACCAATCCTGCCATTAGTCATGTTCCTTCTACAAGTCTGTATAACCCCTAGACTGATTTGTTGATATATTCCTGTGGCTCATTTTTGGTTGCCTAAATAATACCTGTCTTTTGTGATTCAATGCTTTACATTCGTACAGGATATGGTAGGCTGTTTCTTCCCCCTCGTCGCACCTTCTGCAACTTGAGTCTCCATTGTATGAGCCTATCTTATGTAGGTGTCCTCTTAGGTTATCATGCCCCGTTAGCAACCCTACTGTTATGCGAAGTCTTTTTCTTCTTTGTCTGAGTAGTTCTTCCTTCGTTCTTTTGGATGGGCCTCTTATGAAGCTTTTTCCATGTCTAATACTACTGAGGTTTCCACGGTTTCCTTGTGTTTGTTTCGGATCCATTCCCTGGTTTGCCCTCGTGCTGTGGTTTTGGTCATTCTTGGTCTTGCAAGCTCACCCGCTATTTCGTTGCCTTCTATTCCCGAATGTCCTGGTACCTACAAGAGAGTAACTTTGTTACGTTCTCCCAGGACTTCTAGTTCTTTTTGGCATTTCTCTGTCAGCTTGGACGTTATGGGTTTACTAGTGGCCCCAGTGACGCTTGGCTGACAGTTATTATGCTGATCCGCTTGTTTTATAAGCCCTCCTGTTATTTTCTTTTGGACAGTGCAGTAAAGCATATATTTCCGTTTAAATCATCACTTAAGATCACCTGGTCTCATTCCTGATCACACAGAAGTTTGCTAAGTGCGTCGATGCTCAGAAGTTAATACCAACACCCAATGGAGATGTGCATTTTTGAAACCACCGATTTGCAATCACTCAATTCTAATAGAGCGATCGCTAAGGTTTAAATGTCTTAGTCGGCCATCTTGGCGATCGTTTGTTTTCCTACGACGTCCGGTGCCCCTTGCTCTATGTCTGAAAATACGATTTACAATGAGAAAATTCAATTTTGTTGTACAGGGTGGGCAAAAAATACAAAAATTATATTTTGGATTTGGGAGTTAACAAACCTTATTTTGCAAGCTATGAGAAAAAAAACAGTAACTGTAAACAAAATCATATTCAGGGGATCTTCAAAGGAAAAAAATATTTTTATTTAAACCACATTTTATTTAAACATTGGAAGAGGAAGAGAAAGATGAAGCGAAAAGACTGAATATTGGTTTGTGAGCTGAAGACAAAAACTTGTCATAAGTAGAGTTCCAAGCAGGTAGATTTTATTAAAAATGACAACTAAGTTAGATGCAAATGTAAAAATAAAAAGTTAAATAAACTTTAGTTACTATTACGTTTTGTTATTTCGGTTTATAAGCTTATTACTTATACAGTCACAGTTAATAAACTTTTTTATACAAAATTAATTCTGGCTTATTTAAAAAAAATCTACAAATGTTATTTAGTAGAATTAGCATTGTCAAATTCATGAGACGGCTGACGTCATAGAGCTAAAGCGTGTTTTCGATAGAGTTAATTTTTTTGTTTTTAGACATTTTTTATAATGAGGTATCTTTTTCCCCCAGTAGGATCTTTTGGAACATGCGCTAGAGTTGCTGCTTATCGGCAACTCTTGTGGCCACCGTATCGAACGGGATCCGAAGCTAAGATGAACACAAGGCTTAACTAAAGGTGTTAGCATACCGTGCTGATGAGTGTATGACATCCTGTGCCTTAAACAGGTGTCTCCAACGGTGCCTCTGAGATACAGGGCGACCTCTCAGAGTATCTAGCCTTACTGCGGTAATGCGGGGCTCTGACGTGGTGGACTATTAGTTCCCTAGCTCCAAACAGAAAGCGGACAGAACCGCTTTCATTGGAACAAAGTGACAAAGGTGCGCTGACCGAAACGGATAGATCCGTTTCGAGAAGGGGGTGAATCCGTTTCGAAAGGTGCCCCTGAAGTCACCGGCGCCTGTTTCACGGGGAAGGGCTAATTCATCCCAAACAAGCAGGTGCTTGGGAAAGGTTCCCTAACTCCAAACAGAAGGTGGGCAGAACCGCCTTTATAGGAGAAAGGGTTCCCTGGCTTTTAATAGAAAGCGGATAGGACCGTTTTCATAGGGTAAGACCGGAGATGCGGCCTCAGAAAGAACATCTGGTTCCTGTAACAAGGACCTGGTAGCTACCCACGTCACTAGACCGGAAGAGGAGGGCATGAGGGATCTAATCGTCTGCTCGTCATACTCTCCAGGAGACAGGGACACCAGAACACATTGGCCTGCTGCACACGTGCCGGATGGATGTGTCCGGTACCGGGCCGGTGCCGTGTAGTGGGGATGGTGTTGCATAGGCTAATATGCACCGCTTCAGACGTGCCGTGTGAACCTTTTCAGGCCGGGCCGACTGGTGGCAACCGGATTGTCGCCGTCCACGCTCACTAGATTACCCGGTGCCGGGTACCGGGTGGTACGTAGTAGAATATGGAAATCCATTGTAGCGTACATACGTGCCTTGCCGGCAGTCTACTGGGCAGTACAGTCAGTGCCACGATTTTCGCATTTCTTAATATATTGCAAATTAAAATACAATATAATACGCATGTCGGAAGAAATAGATACAGAAATTTTAATTACCTTAGTAGTAAGTCCTGTGGGACAAGAGTTTGGAAACTTACAAAAATAAAATTATGACCAGAAATGCATGGAAAGACGTATTTGAAGCCCTTAACCCAATATTTAAGGGTATGAATGATGGGGAAAAAACAAATTTGGTGAGTAGTTATGATTTTTTTTTAATTATTGGTTAAATTTTTGACATTTGCCAACTAACTAATCCGGCTTCTGTTAAGAAATACTCCGCAACTGTGTTCCTAATATCATTAGCTGTTGTTCCACCACGTACTATTGCGGCGCTGGGTAATTCCTTAAGCCCAATCACTGTAAATGTGTCTTCAATTTTAAAACCATCTCTTTCCCTGACAAAATTGTGTAAGACGACGCAAGCTTTTACTATTTCCACCGCAAAATCTGCTTCTAAATTTATTGCTCGGTGAAATATTCTCCACTTGTTTGACATAATCCCGAATGTGCATTCTACATACCTCCTAGCTTTGCTTAAACGGTAATTAAAGACTTTTGTTTTATTGTCAAATTATTTCCACCAAAAGGTCGAAGAAGATGTTTGTGAAGGGAGAATGCTTCGTCACCGACAAAAAAATACGGGATTTCTTTATTCGTCATACCTGGAAGAAATATTGCTTCTGGCAATTCTTGTTGGCCATTTACAACTGATTTCCACAGCGATCAGTTCTTAAATACTGAGGAGTCACAATCTTTCCCATAACTTCCAATATTCACATAAATAAATCGGTAATCAGAATCCGCAACAGCCATTAATACTACTGAAGAGTACCCCTTGTAATTATAAAACATAAATCCAACTGGATTTACTATTCTGATACGCTTTCCATCAACTGCTCCTAAGCAATTAGGAAAATTTGCTCCTTTTTCGGAAAGTTAAAGCAATATCTTTCCACTTTTGCTTTGTCGGTACGGGTAGGCATTCGAATCTTGGTACACTCCAAATAGCTATGCACACTTCTCTGACAATATTACTTATTGTTGTTAGGTCTAGTCTATAGGAGTAGTGTAGGTCAGTGAAGGTACAGCCACTTGCAAGATATCTGGAACAAACAAAAAATTTCAAAGTGATAAAGCTGTCAAACCAATGCCATTTTTTAAAATTTAAAAGCAGACAGCATTGATTTCCTGCTTTACCGCTTACTTTATCTCTTTTAAAATTTTAATTTCGAGTGCTAAATAAAACTATTCAAAAACAAAACCTTTTTACAGGTGAAGAAGTTATGAAGAGATGGTCGAACATTCGCGATTCATACAGAAAATCGAAAACAAAAATCAAAAACGCAACCAAATCCGGCGCAGGCGCATCACACCTGAAAAAGTATATTTATAATGATCAGCTAAAATTTCTGGAGAAGGTTACCGAACAGAGCTTAACTGAAGACAGTCTTTCACACGAGGATTCATCTCGAGATCAAATTGAAGAAAGCTTTATTCTTTTCAAAAAAGCATGCAATGTTAGTCGCTCTAAAACTACAAAAAATAAAATTGACATGAAATGCTACAGGCTTTGAACATTCTTATCATCTCATATCTTTCTTCAAAGGTATTATTCCCTCTCTTAGTTCTTTCGATGAAGACGAAATTATTCAATTGCAAATTGGCGTCCTTCAACTCATTTCCAATATTAAAAAACAGAAATTATTAAAAACCGCTGTCGAACCAGTGCCACCAGGGATAAAAAACTGTACACTGCAGCATTACACATCACAGCCACCAAATGGACGCCAATACTATGAATCGCAGGTACAGCCAGAGAATAATCAACGGTTTCTTCAGTCGGAATTGCAAGCGACTTCTGCTGGCCAGTACTATTCATCTCAGCGTCACCCAGAGGCTAATCAACAGTTTCCGCAGTCCGAATTGCAAGTGGCTTCCGCTACTCAGTACTATTCATCATATGGACAGCAATGTTTCTCTCCTGAAGGAATGTCAGAAGAGCATGAGTCATCGCCAGTATCATCGATTGATTTTGGTAGCGATTCCTAATAATTATTTTCGTTCCATTAGGGCCTTTAAGTTATAACTAGTAATGATGTTTCACTTACCTTATTGTAACAGCTAACATCTGCATAGGTGCAATGCAATCTCTCATAACAGTGTCCCGGCGTTGTAAAACGCCCTTTAATTTGTCGTGCAACTCGTGGAAAGAAATAGTCTACATACGAAAATAGTTTAAAAATTTTTGCTCATGTTCTAATAATTCTTGAAATAAAGTGTAAAATGCCCCCACAAGAAGTCTTTTTTGAAGTATAGGGTGCACCCAATATACTCTTCGACTTTCTTTCTGAAATCGTCGACGCCGCCGGAGCAGAAGCCATATCACAATAACACGTTTGCGATTCATAATTTTCTCTCTTGCTTGATTCATTAATTCCTCTGTTTTCTGCTGCAGAGAGACTCCACCGGGCCGAGAAAAAATCGGCTACGTGTGAAAGGTTGTAAAACGCCGCCGGCTCGGTACCGGACATATCTATCCGGCACGTGTGCAGCTGGCCATTGTGCTCGTGTCCGGTCGCGACACGATTAAGACGAGATGTAAGAACTCTCTCCCAATCTGGTATTCATTAGAAGTCCAGTCCTATTGGGAGAAATATAAAAACGTGTGAGCCACAATAGACTTAGCGGTCGCAGTGGAGGGCGTAAAAAGTCCACTCACTTTAAACCTACCTACCTATCTACTTATCTTTTTCCCAAACAAAATAAACAATTTTTTTTGATTGTAATGAAAACATTTTTATATCATTAAAAAAAAATATTGAAATTTTTCCAATTTGCCCCGTAAAATAATTCTAAAATAAAATCGACGATAAAAGCAAGATTTTTCCTTGTATTATGCCAGTCGAAGTGCATCGAAATAATTAATAACCGGATTTGAGAAAAAGCCGACATTTCGAAAAGATAAAATAAAATAAAATCAGAACTTGGTCCAACTTATTTTTATTTGCGTTGTACCATACTTTGAAAAAAAAAGCTTCAACTTTAGTGCGTAAAGCCAACTACTTAAAGCGACGGTATACGTAGAGGCACGGTATATTAAACACGGTATTAATTTGATGCATACATAAATACGGTCTGAAAATCGCTCTACCGTAAAAATAACTCTTTTTTGTTCATAATGGGTTGCCACCCGCATTTCCCTCAATATAATGCTCTGAGAAGACGCCTTTTGTTATACCCAGACAAGAACCAAATTGTTTCCGGTGAGGGGCCAGATTATATATCTCTTGGGTTCTTTTTGTGAATATTGAAGAAAATGCGGAAACCAGCGATTTAAATTTATACCATCAGGCAGTTTTGGTGTTACCTTTCGACTTATCAATGGTAATTTGGTTACATAGCGTGTGCTTAATGTCTGTATCATATTGTTTTACAACGGTAAAAAAAATTGAATATAAATCCTGGATTTTTCACCTTTATTTTAAACTATTATTTATCCAACCAAGGGTGGGCATGTCCCAAAGGGTACGCGAGACGTATGTTTTTACAAGAAACTAACTACATATAGTCTGTCTCACAGTATACCGTGTTAGCTCTTGCCTTCATTTATGCCGACGTGCCGACAGCAATAAAACTGCGGATCGGTAGGTATTAAAGGACAGAACATTCATTAGAGACGGACTTTAATAATATATAGATTTATAATTTATTGTTTATTTAGGTAAGTATAGTCTTAAAATTACATTAAGAAATTAAATATATGCAAAGTTTTAATAAATTTATAACTGCATTATCTACACATAATTACATTTTTAATCTAAATATCTAAATCTAATTCTGTTTCACTATCAGAGTCATCATTGAAAATAATTACAATAGGATTTATGTTGTTTTGAATAGAAATGTAAGAGTCCTCAATTTTTATAATGTGCTGTAGTGAATTTTTCCAGCTCTTAACTGGTATGTTGCTAATTACATTTTTTATCAAATTTATAACACTGGGACCTAAAGTAGGTGTAACATTTTCTGCTCTGATCTTTTATTTTACTTGGTTCCACAAATGCTCTATGGATCTGGTTTCTAACCTATATCTTTTTATTTCCATTACTACTTGTCTTTTGTCTATTTTGCGGTATTTAAATCCCATTTTACAAACAACTCTATGGAGGGTGGCACGGCTAATATTTATATTGGTTTCGTCTTCGTCTAGCTTCTTTTTCAGCTTATCCAAGGTAGGAATAACTCCGCTTTCATAAAGACAATATATTTTCCTTCTTATTAGGTCCTGATCACTATTGTCTATACGGTGAGATTGAAAATCACTACGTTTTTTTTCTTTTGTTCAATTCTTCAATAATAATAATATCCCTTATCGATGATATTAGAGTTTTGTAAGTAGACAGGTTTCTTTTAAAGCTTCTTGTTTAATTAGACCTCTACTGATTAAAGTTTTATACACATTTTTCACAACCTGTTTTGCATCTAATGACAAATGATTTCGACGCGACATAGTTATATTCTCGTAAAAAACTTTTTGAAACGCACAGTAAAAACGGTTATTTAACACTGCCACTAAAATATTAGCCAAAATATTTATATGCCTAATGGTTAATACTCAAGAAATACCTGGCCCACCCCTGCCCTTATGAACAAATGGGTTTACCCAATAACAATAGGTAATAAAATCGTTAAAGGTTTATTAGGGTATGGTCCGTCAAAAGCCATAACGATTTTGAGACAGACGATACATTTACTTACTTTATAATTTTTTAAAAATTTTCCATACATAAAAAATGACTGTAACTTTAGGGGGTGATTTTCTATAGTCAGACGGGTCGCAAGTAAAATTCCTTTTGCATGGTGATTAGGTATACAATGAGGTACCTTCATAGCAATTCTTGTTGTGAAACAACTTTTTTAAGAGGACTTTATAAATTTTTAAAAATTTTCCCTATATAAAATATGACTGTAACTTAAGGGGGTGATTTTCTATAGTCAGACTGGTAGCAAGTAAAATTCCTTTTGCATGGTAATTAGGTATGCATTAAGGTACCTTCATACCAATTTTTGTTGTGCAACAATGTTTTAAGGGTACTATTTTTAAAAAATTTCCCTTTATAAAAAATGACTGTATATTTAGGGGGTGATTCTCTATAGTCAGACGGGTCGCAAGTACAATTCCTTTTGCATGGTGATTAGGTATACAATGAGGTACCTTTATACCATTTTTTTTTTGTGAAACAACTTTTTTAAGGGCACTTTTAAATTTTTAAAAAATTTCATTATATAAAAAATGACTGTAACTTTAGGGGGTGATTTTCTATAGTTAGACTGGTCGCAAGTAAAATTTCTTTGCAGTGGTAATTAGGCATGTAATATGCTACCTTTATATCAATTTTTGTTGTGAAACAACATTTTTAGGGTACTTCAAAATTTTTAAAGAATTTTCCCTATAGAAAAAGGGACTGTAACTTTAGGGGGTGATTTTCTATAGTCAGACGGGTCGCAAGTGAAATTCCTTTTGCACGGTGATTAGGTATACAATGAGGTACCCTCATACCAACTTTTTTAAGGGAACTTTAAAATTTTTTAAAAAATTTTCCTATAAAAAAATGACTCTAACTTTAAGGGGTGATTTTCTATAGTCAGACTGGTCGCAAGTGAACTTCCTTTTGCATGGTGATTAGGTATGATTAGGTATATTTCGGAAATTAGTTTTGCAGTGTAAAATTTGTACTACATAAAAGTATAAAAAATATATAGAAATCTTTGTTTTAAAAGCTGAAAACGCATTATCTTTTGATATTTCCAAAATTTACAATATTTCCATATTTCCGAGACACGTTCAGAAATTTCCAATATTTCCATTTCCATGAAAATATTTCTACTGGATTTAGTTCCATTTACAACACTACGTTCGAGCAACAAAATTTTTTTTGCTTTTAAGGCTACACTGTTCTATTTATTCCATACCAGACTATACTTGAAATACTTTTCTGGTTAGCTCCACAACTCTTAAAAAAAATATTTCAACCACAAAAAAAATGGTTTGTGTTATTATTGACGCCAATCTCTTAATAGAGCTTCCTCCACTTGCCTACCGACGAGAACACGGGACCTGATCCTCTTTTTTAAACAGAATATTTTTTTCCTTACAGCTACCAATGTAGCAACACAAAATGATACTCTCATGAATCCGCAGTCAATCTGCAAAAGCTGCGAATTTCCAACTATGGTCACTCCTTCATTCCTAGAATGTATATATTGCTAAACCTGCCGTCTGCAAAAGGTTTCCTTTTTCTTTAAACTTTTAGCATTTTAGGCTTTATGCCTTTCCTTAAGGTTTCGGAAAAACATTAGGAATATTTTATTATACACATTTAAGCTTAATATACCATATATCTCGTACAAATACGGATTATCCGCAAAAAATACTTAATTATTTCTAAAACGTCCGGTATAGGACGATGATCTTTCCTACGTTTCCCGTCGTAGACTTTTGTCGCATGGTTAGGTTGAACATCCAGTTACGCAAAAATATTAAATTGTCTTCAAGGAAAACCAATTAAGTAATTAAAAACTTGAAGTTCAAGGTTTAAATGTCTTTAACAGAAAATTAAAGTTACGTAAACGGTTAATCCTTTAATTGGAAACAATTAACAAAACGTCAAGTAGGACGTATAACGTAACAAATTTATATTATATATTAATTATTTTTTGTAGTTCTTAAGTTCAGCATCATTATCTGCTATAAGCAACTAAACAAACGATTAAATATATGTTTTCTTATAGATTTAATGGTTATTATTACTTTGATAGGTGATGTGGTGCCACAATTTCTTATTTTTAAAATTAACCTTTTTTTACATCTTACGGAGCTAAATGACCTCGCTAGATGCAAATTTCATAGCATTCTTTTAATTTAATTTAGTGAAATTAGGTTACGCGCTCTTGCCAGAAGATAAAATTCTATTGTAGCTTTTTTCTCGTAACGTTATTGCCTTGTTTTTATTAATGCTAGAAAATCCAATATGTCGTCCATATACAAAAAAAGTTGATCATGGTTTACCGATAATGAAACCCCACCCAGCACATTTGTCGTATAATTCGGCATTTTTAAGACAAAATGTTTTATAAGAACCCTATAGAGGTTTAAGATAGCACTAGTGGTTTTACACAAGACAATTAGTCATCAGGAGCAATATACTTCAAATTCTTGGTGTTAGAAATATTCTAAGGCCCAAGTAATTTATTCACTTTCATGTCATTCTGTAAAAATCTTTGCAGAATCGAAGTTATAAGGACAAAAGGTGCTGGAACAAATTTTGCTTTATAGTGGAAACCCGTATATATCCATAGAGCCTTTATATAATAAATTGATGCTGGCAGTACAAGGTCCTATTTAAAGCATATGAAATTGTTGCAGTATTAAAAACATTTGTTTTTAATACTGAGGCCTTAATGTTTAAATGTATGTCAATAAATAAGAAAAAAATTACAAATAAATCCATACAAAATACACTAGCAAAAAATACAAGTACTCATCTGTTTTGTTTCTTTGTAAAATGCTGTAGGAGATCTTGGGAAAACTAACCGCTCCAATTCTGACTCTTGGAAAACAGTTTAAGAAGGGTATTCCACTTATAAGATCTGTATGTTATATATCTGGAGGACAATAGGACTATAATTTTATAAATACTTCGTATAGGAAATTTTAAGCGTCATGTTTAATTATCATTTGCACAAAAAAGATCGCATTAAAAATGTATAGTAAATTGTACTTAAACATAGCTTTACTTAAAAATATGTTAATCTTCTATAAAACAATATCAAACTATCTGGAGGATTTTTAAATTTCAAAATATATCCTTTTGAATAAATATATAGTATTTTTTTATTTAGTTTTTAAAATATGACTTTAATAACAAACTTAGCAATATTCGTGGGAGCGTCTAAATTTTCTGATTAGCTCATATATATTTTGAGTAAAATTC
>JAHBCN010010104.1:0-32750 GCA_019359885.1 Listronotus oregonensis | reverse complement strand
AAAAATTCATTAATTCCAAATCATAAAGTATCTGGAAAACATAAGATCTTCATGATAGACAATATGGATTCCGTCACAGTAGATCCACAGCTGATCTTCTTTCCTTTGTCTCACACAACTGGAACAAGTCCCTTGAGTTTCTTGGTGAATCCCAGATCGTTGCTCTTGACATATCCAAAGCTTTCGATCAGGTCTGGCATGATGGGCTTCTTAACAAACTTCCTTCTTACGGTCTTCCACCTAAGCTTTGCTCTTGGCTTTCCAGTTTCCTTTCTAATCGACGTATATCAGTTAGTGTAGATGGTCATTCCTCCAGCTTCTACCAAATTAATGCTGGGGTGCCCCAGGGCTCAGTGCTGGCGCCCACGCTGTTTCTTCTACACATTAACGATCTTCTCTCTTCCACAATCAATCCCATTCATAGTTTTGCTGACGACAGTACCCTCCACTCTAGTATTCAATTTCTTAAGCCACCGCGTAATTCTGATCTTGAAAACAAGCGCAGGTCAATGCAGATATCTCTTTCACAAGACCTCAAACTTATCTTGGATTGGGGCACCAAAAATCGTGTTCAGTTTAATGCCTCAAAAACACAGTCATGTTCGCTGTCGCGAAAAATGTCTGCGAATGCTCATCCCTTACATATGAGTGGCCAAGTTCTGCAGAACAAAGAGTCGTTTAATCTAGTCGGCGTTACTTTTGAGAATAACCTCAACTGGCACAAACACATTTCATCCATAGCTTCGGCAGCTTCAAAAAAGATTGGATTCCTCTTTCGAGCCAGAAAATATTTCTCTTCTTCCAATCTGTACACTCTGTATGTATCCCAAATCAGACCCTCTTTGGAATATTGTTCTCATGTCTGGGGAATGGCGCCCATACAACACTTAGCCTTCTGGACTCCATTCAAAAAAGAGCTGTTCGTCTTATTAATGATCCAACGCTCACAGAAGGGCTTCCTCTCCTTGCACATCGTCGAGCTGTAGGGGATCTGTCGCTCTTCTATAGGTATTTTCACGGCTTCTGCTCAGAGGAATTGGCCAGTATTATTCCTTCTCTGGCAGCTCCCAACAGAGCAACACGTAGTGCAACTTTATGCATCCTTTACAGTTCAGTTAGAGAGGCCCCGAACTTCCCGCTTCTGTTCCTTTATTCCTAGAGTGTCAAGACTATGGAACCTGCTGCCCGCAGAAGTTTTTCCTTCTCCTCCCAATCTCCAAAAATTTAAGTCCCGTGTGAACAAACTCCCTCTCACCACACTGAAGACACCCACGGTACGTTAGTACTTAGGCATCAGCCTTCGTGGACTGTCCCAAGATAAAAAAAAAACCTGTAAAGGCAAATCTCTATTCAGAAGTACTGACATTTAATTTTTACAAAAAGCATACGCACGAATCAAGACTAACCAAGACGATATTTTTTTTGAGAGGTAGATTTTAAAAGCGCCACTAGATAGCGCGATAAAACTGGCAATGTAAATGTGCAATTTATTCTAAAATTCCAAATTTCATTTTTTCTCGGATGTCCCCGCAAATAGTTTAAAAGTTTCTAAACGACGTATTCTTAGTCACATAAATGCACAACTTTGGGAGCGTTCAAGTATTACGTAATGCAATTTTTGGAAATTTTTTACCCCCCTCCTTACCCCATGTAACGCACCGTAACGTTTTTCTGTACCCACCCTCCACCCTATTAAAACGTTACGTAACCACCAAGTGATCATTTTTACCAGTCGTAAAAACAATGTCACGTTACGCGTAAGTTAACTAACGGCAACCAGAATTTACTTTTTTAAAAAAACAATTTATTTTATTAAAATACAATAATTCGAAATTAATGTCTTACTAGTTTCTAGATTAAACTCTGACTGACTCATAAAACATTATTACAAAAGGCTGGTGACCAGCTAAAAGTGCATACATTGCATAATAGAATTAAATAGAAAAGAATTATAAAATAATAAGATCAGCATTTTTATTATGGCAACACGTATAGGGTGTGACATAACTCCCTCCCTGAGATTGAACTCCACGGTCATCGGGGTAGTTGGATATTTTCCAATTCAAATGTTTGCTCTTCTTGGTTCTTTGTTTTAGGCTTGTTGAGGTTGCGCTTCTTCAGCTTCTTTTTACAATATAAGGCTGCACAGAAAATAAGGATTCCATAAATTAAAATTGTCCATGAGCTTGGGTATTCTGAGATATTTTCGAAAAATAAGTGGCTGGTTTTCTTTTATTTCGTTTTTGAGTTTATGGAGTTCGTCTAAATTAACTTCTTCTAATGAGGCATTTATTTTGAGAATTGGTAATAAATCAATTTTATTATCCAAATCTGGGAAAAAAATTGGTTGGTTCTGGTTACGGGACGCTGATTTTTGGTTATTGACGATTACTTCTTGGTTTATGTTTACTTGGCAATTGTTTGGTATATTGACTAGGTAGCTACCAAACAACTTCTGGCTTTCTTCTTGGTGGTTGCATTTAAATTTAACGACTTCTTCATGGGGCAGGATAAAAATCCATTGATCGGCAGAATCCAGCTGCTTAATGATAGGTGTTGTGGTTTTCATTTCGATTTGTTGACAGGTAGAGGTGTCTTTGTGGCGCCCAGTAGTTTGACGGTACAAGGACTGTCATTCTTGATTTCTTGTAGTTCCATCTTGTCACACAAGTAGTAGTGGGCTTTGACCTCTAGGCATTCTTCTTTTCGATATGCGTAGTGCAATTCATTTTTTAACAAAAATTTATTTCGCGGAATAATAACCTTAAATAGACTCTTTCTCAAGACTGGAATGGAATAAAGGTGAAGGTAGTTAAATATTTCTGGGAATGTTGTGGGAATTTGTAACAGATACGTAATTTTATTATTGAGAATAAAGCATTTTAAATTTATTAATTTTTCATAAAGTAAGGTATTTTCTAAGGTTACTTCTAATGGCATTTGATTTAAGCCAATTTGTTTCTGAATGTTATATAATTCGATATAAAGGTCTTCCGTTTTTATTATGCTAGGGTGCATAGTTTTTAATTTAGAAAAAGCTATTGAATTTTCGATATCTTGTAAAATCGAGTCTATGATTTCGTAGATATTAATTATTTGATTTAAGACATCTTTTATAATAGCAGCGTTTTTCTGTAAGCAGTTTTTGAACTATTAAGCCTATTTGATTTAATTTGGATTCCAACAATATTTCATTATGACTTATTTTTTGGACAGTTAAATTAAATTTGTTTATGATATTTAGTGATATTAATTTTCTTTTAAAATATTTCCTGCCAAGTTATTTTGATTATTTTGTAGTTCGGCAATAAGTTCTTCGTACTTTTTTCCGTCAGAAGCATCTAAGTTACCTGTAATAGATTTAAAAATTGATCCTAATGCGTTTATTAAGCCTCGTTTTATTCTATTTGGATGGGGAATTATATGTTTTATTTTAATTTCTACCCTATCTTGGATAATTTTTAAAATTTTGAAATAATTTAAAGTTTCAAACGAATATTCTGTATGATTATTTACTATCTGTGATAAATTTTTGGATTTTATGTATAATTTATTAATTTCTATAATTATTGGATTAAGATCGTAATAATAAAATAAGGTATAAGCAGATTTTTGCACTTTAGCATTTCCTAAGTTAAATGGAATTATGCCTGGATTATCATTTATCTGTCTCACATTAATTTTTTCTTCAAATCCGAGTGTTATATGAAGAAATACCCTGAAAAGAAATTAGAGTAATTATTAAACGAAACTGTATCTTTTCCGTAACGGACGTTTTATATTTTCTAGATGTACTTTTTCGTGAGAACTTGTTTTAGCAGTTTTACGTTTTTTATTCACAGAAATAAGCTTGGTTGGTTTTGTGAATTTGTCAGCATTTTTCTGTCTGATATGTTTTTTAATATAGACATTTTCATCGGGTTTAAACATTCCGGGGTCCTCTCTATTTTCGTTTATTTTACCTATTAATTTTTCTTTATCCGTTATTAGTTTTTCATTAATCTGAGAATAAAGAATTTTGGTTTTTTGTTTATGATCATTGATATAATCATTAGCAATATTTGATCGATATTAATATCGAAAGGGTTATCATTTGTAATATGACCGTTAACGATGTCTATAGGCTTCATTTTAGTACTTTGGTTTATTGAATGATTATAAGCTAATATGGCATATATCATTTTTTGCGAGATAGGTGTTTTATTAAATTCTTGATTATTAAGTAAGCGAATATGTTCTGAGAGGGTTGAGTGTAGCCTTTCTATTAGACCATTAGATTGGGGATGTTGGGGTGAGCAAAAATGAATTTTTATTTTATGAAGCTGTAAAAGTTCGGTAACTACAGCGTTCTTGAATTCTGTCCCATTGTCCACCACGATTTGTTTGGGGATTCTGTGATGAGAAAAATAAAATAAAAGGTTATCTGCAATCTCGGTAGATACAAGAGATTTTAGTGGGTAGCTGTCAATAATGGTTAAAAATTTTGTTTGTTCTAATGTATAGGTATCTAAATGAATGATTTCGAATGGTCTTGTCGCGGTAGGGGTAACATTCATCGTTACTTTAACAGGGTGTCGGTCATATTTGCTTATTTGACATATTTCACAGTCATTTATATGGTTTGAATAGAGCTTTTTAAATTCGGCCAATAATATTTATTTTTTTTTTTCTGTTCGGTCTCGTCGATGCCTCTGTGATTTGTTTTACCTTCGTGATAGTTTTTAATTATTTCCGGTATCTCTTGATTTGCAGTAACGTCAATAAGTTTTGATAAACATCGTTTAAATTTAATCGCGGGCCATTTAAAATTTTGCCTTATTACTTCGCAAAACGGTTCATAAGTATTAGGTTTTCGAAATATAAATAATATTGTTTATCGGGAAGAACATATTCTTTTACAAAGTTTAAAATATCTTGTTTAAAATTGTTTTTTGAAATTTGAACAGTAAATCTGCGTTTTTTGTCAAATAATGTTTCCTTTTGGTTTAGCGGGTGAGTGTAATACATCTTGAATAAAAATTTGATTCGCGCCATAATTAACCGGTGTATCTACGATAGGAACGCCTACGATTGGATCGTGTTCCGCGTTTGAATGTACAGTGACCTCGTCGTCATCTGGTTCGTTTTGGACATCTGATATGTCATTGTCATCCGCCTGTGCAATTACAGATATTTTATCTAAATTCTCAGTTTCGTAGTTTTGATTGTTTAAATTACTGGTATAAGCTTGCGGAGTTTGATTTTTTGGGTAAATTTTGATTAAGATTTTGGGTGACTTCATTAGCATATTTTCCTAAATCGAAAGTATTTTCTGTTTCTTTAATGTGTAATTCGATACGACTTAAGCTGTCCGCATTGGTATTAAGAATTCCTTTTTATAAATTATTTTATAATCAAATTCTTCTAATTTAATGCGCCACCTAAGTAATTTGGAACTAGGGTCTTTTAATGAGAAGAGCCACTGAAGTGGCTTATGGTCTGTTATTATATTAAATTTTCGACCGTATAGATAAGGGCGAAAATATTTGGTTGCCCAAACTAAACAAAGACACTCTTTTTCAATCGTACTATAACTTTGTTCTGAATCGTTTAATGTTCGAGAGGCATACGCAATTGGTAGGTCTTTACCGATTGGGCCTTGACTGAGTACGCATCCGAGAGCTACATTGCTAGCGTCGCAAGTTAAATTAAATGGTTTTGAAAAGTCCGGGTATTGTAATATGGGTTCATTTATTAACAAATTTTTGCATTTTTCGAAGCAAGATAAAAATTCTTCGTTGTGAACTATTTTTGCACCTTTTTAAGACATTTTGTTAAAGGCTTAGTTAATTTAGCAAAATTGTCAACAAAGCGACGTAATAACCGAGAAGGCCTAAAAATCCTTTAATTTGTTTGGTGGTTTTAGGTATAGGATAATTTTTAATGGCACTTATTTTATCTGGGTTAGGTTTAATGCCGTCAGGAGTAACAATATGACCTAAATATGCTACTTCCTTCCTGAGAAATTCTGACTTATCTAGCTGAATTTTGAAATTTGCTTCTCTTAAGCGCGTAAAAACTTCGGTCAATCTAACAATGTGTTCTTGAAGAGAACTTGAAAAAACAATTATATCGTCGAGATATACAGCGCATTTTTCATTAGTGATACCGCGTAAAATATTATCCATGACGCGCTGAAAAGTTGCGGGGGCGTTTTTGAGCCCAAATGGCATACGCAAAAATTCGTAATGACCATTTTCGGTACTAAACGCAGTTTTAGGAATATCGGCTTCATTCATCTCTATTTGATGAAATCCGCTAGCCAAATCAAGCGTGGTGAAGTATTGACACTTTCCCAGCTTGTCTAGAGGGTCAGAAATGTTTGGCAATGGATACTTATCATCCAAACTTTTCAGGTTCAGTGCCCTTAGGTCCAAAACTACCCTCCACTTCTGCTTACCAGAAGCATCTTTTTTCTTTGGTACTACCCAAAGTGGTGGAGACCAGGGTGAACAACTGGGTCGAATGATATTTTGACTTAACATTTTATTAATTTGGCTTTCTATTTCTTTTTTATGAATAAAAGGATATCTATAGGTTTTTGAATAGATGGGAATTTCATCTGTGGTCCTAATATGATGTTTGATTTTGCTGGTAAAAGTCAGTGGCGTACCTTCCTGGTAAAAAATATCGGAAAATTTTGAACATAATTTTAGTATTGCGGTTTTTTCTTCTGAATTTAAATGATTAGTGCGGATTTGAGACATATCTAATTTTTTTTTGGGGTGTCATCAAAATTATTTAAATCAATATTTATTAAATCTTGCCTACAAAATTTTTCTACTTCTAAAGGTTCCGAAAAATCTAAAGTAATAGGTTCGCAGGTGTTATTTAAAATAGTAGTTAATGCTTTGCCATTTCGTGCTATTGTTAAACATTCGAGGATTTCGCAATTATGAAATTTTTGATGGGGAATGATGATTTCGCCGTTTTTTATAGTAGTTTTTATTTGTATTACTTGTTCGCATCGCGGAGCGATGGTGATACAATTTAATTCCGTTTGAGTTTTATGAAAAGATAATTTTATTTTAGTAAAAGGGGTGATCAAATATCCTTTATCGAAATTTAGATTTGCTTGAAGTAATTTTAAATTATCGAGGCCAATCAGGCCATCAAAGACATTATGGAATTTAAACAAATAAAATTTTAAATTGGTTTTTCCCGGCAATTTAAAAATTTTAGATGCAGGTATCGTTACACTATATTGATGTGCCGATTTTTGAAAAACTGTAGATACTATAAATGGGTCTTTTTGAATCCATTTTGGAAAATATTTAAAGGCTAAATTTGGGTTAATAAATTATTTTGTCGAACCTGAATCGATTAAGAATTTGAGATTGTGTTCGGGAAAAGTGATAAAGGAAAGTTCGCTGGTATTGGTATTATTTAGACATATTACTTGTTTAGTCATAATTCCGGGCTTTCCTGGGAAACCTCCTGAAAATTTTCGTCTTGGGTTTCGTTTTCAGTCTGCGACTGTACGTTATAGTATTCATCGGTTTCGTTGTACGAATTACTTGGAAGGTCAGATGGATGATTTTCATAATACTGAGAATAATCGTAAGATAGGTCATGGTTACTGTTATAATATTCATTATAGGGGTCGTATTCTTGAGAGCACGGATTTATTTCAGTGTTAAAAGTTCTTCGGCTATGTATTTTAATTTTGGCTGATAGGAATGACCGGGCCTAAAAGTTTGTCTAGTCAACATACTCATAGGGGTTTGGTTAAAAGAATTATTTGGTCTAAAGGTTTGCCTGCTTGTGGTGCTCATTGGAGTTGGGTTAGGAGGATTATTTGGTCTAAAAGTTTGCCTGCTTGTGGTGCTCATTGGAGTTGGGTTAGGCAATGGTTTGTTTGGGTCTGGTCTAAAGACATTTTGTTGACCTTGTGATCTTCCAAAAACTTCTGCATTAGTGAAAAATTTTTGGGGTTTAAAATTTGGGTTTTGTCTTATTGGTATTGGTTGCGGTGGAAAACTTTGACGAAATTGATTATTATTAGTATTAGCATTAAACGGTCTAAATGGTTGTAACTGATTATTAGGTTGTAAATTTTGAAATTGCATCTGTGGATTAAAATTATCTTGGTTTTGATATGTACCTCTAGGAGGTAAAAATTGTTTGTTATATATATTTTTTGTTGGTGGGTGTGAACTATTTTGGAAATATCTCACGTTACCTTCTTGAATTACGAACTGTATGGCTTCTGTTAAAGTATTTGGACGCATAGACCTAATCGTAGTACCTAGTGGTTCCCTAAGGCCTGACAAAAATGTTTTTAAAGCTAAATTTTGATATAAATTTCGTTTAATTGTGGCTGTTTCTGCATTTTCGTGAGCGTCGACATAACTAACAAGTAAATTTAATAATTCAAGACATTTATCATAAAAAATCTGAGGTGATTCATTGGGTAACTGTCTTAACATCACTAAATTCTATTTAGGCAACTTTCGTCGCGTCTGTCGGCAAAATTTCGATAGAGAGTTTCTTGCAGAGCGGCCCATGTTGTAACATTTTGTATATTAACAACTAATCGGGCATTTCCAGTTAATTTACCGATTAAGGAGTTTAGGAGAAATTTATTTTGGAAGCTTTCTAAATTATTAACATCATAAAAATTAGTAATTAAGGTATTACAAGTAGCTAAATACCTATTTAGTTCTGTCGGATTTCCGTCAAATGTTGGAACACAACTTAAATATTCAGGTTTAAAAGTATTTGCCATTTTTAAATTTAATTCTAAATTATCTAAGTCTAAATTACTATTATCACTAATATTTGAATCTGTTCCTTCGCTCGAAGAAGAAAATTTTTCTTGCTTAAAAATATCAAAATTAAAATTTATTAAGTTTTGAACACCTGAAGTTTGCGGTTGATCAAAATTTTGTTGACCTATTAAATCGATTAATGTATCTGTTACTTCCGATTGATTTTGGGAAGTAGAGTCAGAGTCAATTGAAGGGTTTGTATTAATATTTAAATTCTTTAAAGTATTCAATAAATCATCGGCAGACATTTAAATTGCACTTACATAACTAGAAAATTCTGGTCATTGCCGCCTCTATAAGATATCTTGGAGAAGGTCCAGCGATGTGTGTCCGTAGGCCCCTCAAGACGTCTTGCAAAAGGACTATTTGGTTCCTTTCCCGTGATTCTGCTTTGGATGGTGAGTTGAACAGTCCTCGATGGATCGGGTCTCCTGTTTTTTAGAAACCACTCTGTAGAATGAAACACCTCCACGAAGCAAAAAGTCACAATGTTCGTTTGATAGTCTAATCGATGAAACGAAAATCGATATTTGCGCGATGCAATTCGACACTATCAAATTACCGACTGCGCCAGTTAACTAACGGCACAGAATTTACTTTTTAAAAAACAATTTATTTTATTAAAATACAATAATTCGAAATTAATGTCTTACTAGTTTCTAGATTAAACTCTGACTGACTCATAAAACATTATTACAAAAGGCTGGTGACCAGCAAAAAGTGCATACATTGCATAATAGAATTAAATAGAAAAGAATTATAAAATAATAAGATCAGCATTTTTATTATGGCAACACGTATAGGGTGTGACATAACTCGTAGTTTAAACCCGCCCCTATAACGCATAGTAACATTTTACAGGACCCCCCCCTCCAAATACGTTACGTAATACTTGAACGCTCTCTTTGCCCAAATTTACCAACTTCCTATCTAATCTAATAGTTTCCGAGGTCCCAATGGTAAGAACAGAGAAATAGAAGGAGGGAGAAAGCGCTTCGACCACTGCGCATCCAGTGGCGGATGGGCCATAGGGCAAGCCGGGCAAATGCCCGGTGCGCCGCCGCGATTTCGATACTGCAGCGCCGGTACGTTGAAAAGAAAAAAATATTTTTTACAGAATAATTAAAAAAATTAAAAAATAAATAAGCGCACGCAAGCTGCCTGCAGTGACAGTCGAAAAACGTGCAGATAAGACGCTACACTGATTTTTTTTTAACTGGAGCGCGCCAATAGTTGTGCGCAGCACACTAACATGCTAGAGCGGCGACGGCTAACCTTGAACTAAGCTAGGCGCGCGGCGCCTTTGACAATGTTAACCAGTTAAACTGGAAAATGTTTACTACCTAACCAGTAGAACGTGTTTTACTTGATTTATTTCGAGATAAATTTGTTGATTTTAACGTAAATTTTTAATGTGAGCTGAACTAGCGAATAAAATATAGTAATTTGAATTTGAAACTGAATCGATGTTCATTAAAAATCTAGTATTAGACAACGGCAGGCAGCCACGTGCTGGCCCACCGGAATACCGGGAGTTTCCCGGTGGGCTCTTGTAACGTTGCTTTAAGGGGCCCTCCCAAGCCTTAAAGCATACCACACGGCTAAATACAAAAAATAATAATAAATTAGAAGTAATAATCACTGTTTAACTGGAATGCAGCTGACTTAAAAACAATTTCTTTTGATAAGTTGTTTCAAAATTAAATTTTTGAAATATCGACCCTTTTATCTAAATCCTTGCAAAATTTAGGAATTGATTTTTTTAAATTTAATGATTTAGTAAAGCATTTTAAAAATATAGTAGTATCTTTTTCACGCAATTTTGACCGAGTAAAGTCTGCAGCAGACAATTTCGTGACAAAAATGAACTTAATAATGGAAGAAAAAGGCATTGAAGCCAATGTCGAAGAGGAGTTACCGGTCAAAGGCCAAAAGAAAAGAAAAAAAAAAGATCGGACAAATCAGGTTCTAATTCTGACCAGGAGGAAGAGCTGAGCGTTCTTGATAAATACAGAATTAATACTTATAAAAATATCCGGGACACGGTGATGCGTATTAGTGCAAGATTTAATGAAGCCAACAATCGAATTTTTGCATACCTAAATCCTAAAAATTTCGACGAAGTCATCGAAAAAACAATATCAGTAAATGCTTTTGATCAGCTCAGCAAATTGTTAATAAAAATAAACGAAGAAGCTACCGTAGAACGTTTGAGAAAATAATTAATCCCCTTTGCTGAAGACTGGCCAAATTTCAAGAATGGCTTCGAAGCTGAAGACAATGATAACGAAGAATTTCCGGACAATTCTAAAAGCGAAGACGAAGAGGAAATCAAAGATAACGATGGAGTTCATGAAGAACAAGACGATGAAATTCGTCTTCAAAAATGTACCAGTCCATCACTCAAGTGGCCTGTGAACGCCGTTTTTCATAACTGAAATACATTACAAATTTTCTACAAACTACTTTACGTCAAGAACTTTTATCCAGCTTTATGCTCATGGCGGTTAAAAAAGAAATCCTTCATCATCTCAATGTTGAAGAGATAATCGACTGCGCTGTACAAAATTCTAAACTATTTAAAAAAATATTGCTACTTTAAATTAATTATTAATTATGTATCTTTAAAAAAAAAAAACTTAGTGTTCACAGTAATATAAATATACTCTATAAAAAAAAAAAAAATTAATTCATATGTGTGTATTGAAGGGGGGGGGTAAAGACAAAACTTTTTTGGCGCCGCATCACTCCAAATGCCCGGTAATAATTTTAGCGCCCATCCGTCCCTGTGCGCATCCAATTTTACGAGGACGGCATGTTATCCGCCATCGAGCCGCCATGGTTATTTCTACTTGTCAAATCGAAATTGACATTTGATATAACAAAGTTTTGTTTTCTTTGTTGTCCTCATGGAATAAAAAAGGGTTGTCGTATAAACAAGATTTTTTCGTAAATGTTTTGTTTACTGTTTGGATTAGTATCTTTCGTTTTATTTTATTCTAGTTTACTGTTCCATTTATAATGCTTTAATTAAGTTTAATAAACTATGTCTTGTTGCGTGAGCGGGTGTTCCAATTCTAGAAAATATAGTACAGAAGAAGATATATTTTATATAGTGAAAATATTTTATTGGGTAAATATAAAAACCAACAAAAATTAAAGCTAAAATAGTTTAATTGTACTTTTTTAAAATATCATACATTATAATACTTTAGCGGCCGAGTGATGATCGCGTTATTAAATATAGCAATTGTAAAAGTTAACAACGGTGTAAAATGTTTAATAAAATGTCAAATTCTGACAGATTGCCTACTAAAATCATTGAATAACACTGACAATGACGTTTTGTTAAACATTCTAAACTTTTAACAATTGCTAAGTCCATTGCTATATTTAACAACGCGATCATCACTCGGCCGTAGGTCTCTTGATTTTTGCATACTTGCAGGCGCAATAAAATTTACATATGTAATATTTGTACTGCAAATGAACAATTGGTCAGTTAGCAGATACATTTGTTCAAAACAGTTCCTGGATAGTGAACATATAGGACAAGGAAAGATTTTTAGACAAAATGTTATACCTTTACTTTTTTTGGATGGCATTTCCACCCAAGTACCCACCAATTATTAACAGTTCCATGGCGAAACATCATAGCAGAACTATTCAAGGGGAAAGAATAAGGAATTAGTTAATCAAGTTGATTTCATTTAATGGTCAATAAAACCTATTAATAAAAATATATTGTTTTATTGTTAGCCCAACAGTTTAGGCCTTTTTGTTGTTAAACTAACCTACCCGATAAGTGTAAGAATGCCACTTTTCTATTCCTCAGAGGGAGAGTGTGAACTTGCCCATGATTGTGTCTATGTAAGTCTATTTTTACATTATCTTAGTATTAGCAATTGCCTGAGATGATCATGTCTATAATTTGTTTCTATCGAACTGATATTCTGAAAAATAAAATACTTATTAGAAAAACGTATGAAATTTAAAAGATTTAAATAAAGCTGCCAATGTTAGATTTGTTTTTTTAATTTTACTTAGCTGTTTACCAACAAGTAACATGTGTCGCAGCCCTTTTAGTTAACTATGTTTTGGTACCTAATTTCGATTTCTGATTTTCGTCCATGGGAAGAAGCACTGTACAACATATTAAACTTTTTACTGAGGTTCTTCGGCTAGATCAAAAAAAATTCTACATTTTTACATTCCCTAATCACCTGCGATGAAACCTGGATTTACTATTTTATTTTCCAAAATTAAATCTAGAGTGACGCCACTTAAACTTCCCAAAACTGAATAAAAGAAGGTTGTGTCTTCAGCTGGTATATACCAGGTTTCATAAAATACACTCTAAAATTTCCAAGCTACCTATGTCCACTTTTAAAAATTGGTCAAAATTATAAGTTTTACTTTACTAAATAAAGAAAACCAATATGTTAATTAAATTGGCAGCGTTTTTCCTTTTCTAGCTTTTCTTTAATAACTTTTGGCAAATTATGGGGATTACAAAATTTTTTAATTTTACCAAAGTGCTTTAAACTACAACCTTTACACACGCTAATTAAAGCTTTGTAACTTTTTTCCAATGCCCGGTAATTACATTTCAATAGGCCTTTTAAGGGTATGCTCAGATCAAGCGCGTCCGCCATATTAATGAGGCGGCAATATGAAAGTATCGGGCTCTTTTTATAAATGTGGCTAAACAACAAGCATTATCACCTCTAATATCAGAACAATTAAATACAAAAAAATAATTGATGGTGCTTTATTAGTGCACCCTACCGTAGAAGCCCACCAATGTGTTCACTTACGAGGATGGTTCAAGTGCCATGGTCGTCCTCAAGAAGGAAATAAAGCCGAACTAGTTGAGAGGTTATGATAATAATAATTTAGATGTCAAGTAGAACTGTATTCTACTTGTCATGGTAATAAGTAAAAGTAATTACAAAAAAAATATTTTTATATTTTAAGCGAGATTCTAGTGACTTTTACCTAAGACAAAAGTTTTATTTCTACGTTACGACACAATTGGAGATTTGTTTTTTATTTTATAAAAGTTAGAAAGTTTAAAGTCAAATTTTGAAATTATTTACAGTTTTTGGGACTAACTTATCAATAAGTTCAGATATCTCCTTTACTCTCAATAATCATCCAAAGCAATGCCATTCACTAATCACTTTTATTATTCTTCACCACTTCCAGCTAAAGCTTGTCCTGCTCCAGCACGTAATTTTATTTTAATCACAGCTTAACTTTAAAAATTTTATTGAAAACAATTCTGAACGTGCTCTAAAGAGCGCTTTTGAAACGTACTTGCATCAATATTGCTAACTTTAATTAAAGTAGGAACAGCATTGAATTTACATATGAATTAACTACGACAAACCTTTTTCCAAGTCATGACGTCATTGATGACGTAGTACAAACCCTCGTGAAACGTTCTATATGCAATTAAAAAACAATACATATGTGATAATTTGGCTGAACAGGCTGGGCATACTGTCTTACGGCTTCCTCCGTATTAGGCCGGCCGCATACATACAACTTTTTAGTCGTGCAACTGTTTAGTCGAGTTGCGTGCTTGTGCGATTTTTATGACGACCAAACAGTTTAGTCGCCGAAGGTGCGCATACAGTCAATTCAGTCGCTATCGATTTACGTACTTGTTTAAATAGCCGCAGGACGACTGTTCAGTTGAGCGTATGCGCACTCCTATACATGGCAATACTCATTAAACAGTCGCGATAGTTGCGCGATTGTTTAATCAAAAGACGATCGATGTGGTTTTACGACTATTTAGTCGAACAACTATCTAGTTGCTAATATGCGCACCTACATACATTTCCATATACTTTTAACGTGCGACTAAACAGTTGCTCGACTAAAAGTTGCATGTATGCGGCCGGCCTTCTGTATGTTTAACCCCATAGAGCATTTGTGGAACCACGTAAAATCAAAGATTAGTGCAAAAAAATGTTACATCTACTTTATGTCCCCAGTATTATAAATTTGATAAAGTATTACTAACATACCAGTTAAGAGCTGGAAAAATTCATTACAGCACATTATAAAAATTGAGGACTCATTTCTATCCCAGAAACGACATAAATCCTATTGTAATTAATCTCAATGATAAATCTGACATTAAAACAGAATTAGATTTGGATATTTAGATTAAAAAATGTAATTATGTATAGATAATGCAGTTATAAATTTATTAAAACTTTGTAAAATATTTAATTTTCTTAATGTAATTTTAAGGTTATGCCTAAGTAAACAATAAATTATAAATCTTTATATTATTAGTCGTCCCTAATGTTCTGTCCTTTAATACCTACCGATCCGCAGTTTTATTGCTGTCAGCGAATATAATCCATAAATGAAAGCAGAGTATGATATACTTTAAGACAGACTATACAATGGATCGTTTATAATACCTAAACACAAAACGCAGATCCCAAGCTGATAGCGAAGCTAGTCTGTGCTGAGCAATATTTATGTATAAAAGGAACTATTGTCAAATACACAAATTATTTCGCGGGGACATTCTACCTGCCAGGTAATCAAGAACGTAATATATAAGTGCGAGTAAACTGCGGTGGGTAAGTTGAAGTGCAAGAGAGAGCGTATATCGGCCGCGGTCTTAGCTGAAAGACTTTGCAATGCAATTGGCACCCGCCAAACCACGTGACTTACAGCATCCATAAGGTCATCACTGAGTATTTTTGAGTAGAAATATTAAAAAATAATACTTTATTTATTTATAAGAGAAAAAGGTTAAAAAATTGTATTTATCTTATATACTAAATATAAGGCAGTTAATTAAACATTTTTTTATATATCCTTTGCTGGCTAATTTAATCAATTTTATATTACTTTTTTAGCTTGAATCGCAAGGTCTTTCAACTAAGACAACGGCCGATATACGCTCTCTCTTGCACTTCAACTTACCCATAGCGCTGTTCACACGCACTTATGTATTACGTTGTTAATCACCTGTCAGGTAAAATGTCGCAGCGAAATGATCTATCTCTTTGACAACATTTTCTTTTGTAGATAAGTATTACTCTGGTAAAATTTCAAAATACCGGTTTAGCCTTTTTAAATATCTACTAAGTCTCCTACCTATGTCGATATTTTGCAAGCAACTTTCAGAAAGATACCGAGGCTACTAACAAAAAGAATATGATATTGTTATCAAAGGGTTTGGGAAAAAAGGACAGTAAAAAAACTTTAAAGAAGGGGGTTTTTTTTCATTTTTTTTTTAAAAATAAAAAAATGTTAACCCTTTTTCCCTCTATAGCCACGGTATTATTCCATGTTGAAAATGGTATTTAAAACCAGAACCGGTAAAGATATTAAAAAAATTATAAAGCTTACCAACTAATTTCAAAATACCGGTTTAGCCCCACTTTTTAAATATCTACTAAGTCTCCTATTTAAAAATCGATTTTTTGGGGAAGCAACTTTCAGAAAGATACCGAGGCTACTAACAAAAAAAAATATGATTTTTTAAAAAAATGGTGCGACAACAGGACAGTAAAAATTTTTTAAAAAGAGATTTTTTTGCATTTTTTTTTTAAATAAAAAAAAAGTTTAACCTTCCACCTAGGGGCCCCGGTATTATTCCATGTTAAAAATGGTATTTAAAACCAGAACCGGTAAAGATATTAAAAAACTTATAAAGCTAACTGCCTACTAAGAAAAGCAAAACGTTGGAAATAAACCAAAAAAGTGTAATTTTTACACACGACAATGTAACGAAATTTACTTAAGAGACTTCTAATGACATATTATATTTAATGATAAAAGTCGCAACCCTGGCCTAACTGGTGCCTGTCGGCGCGAAGAATTGACAAATATAATAACTGAAAACCCTTAAAAATACGACAGTTTAACAATTAATAAACTACAAGATATCAAGAGCCTAGCCGAAGTTTTGTAATTTCCAAAGATGCCAAAGAGGAGATTACATTGTACCTTATACGGAAAACTACGCCCACCAGATATTTCCCACACCAGGTTTTTTATAGCAAAAAAATGCACATCTTAGCCTATTGGTATAAACATATTTGGAAAATGCCAAAAAAAAATAGGTTTATGTAATTTTTTGTTATATCCAGAGTTATATACAGGACATAAAGTTGTTTTCGAAAAATAATCTTCAAACACTTAAAACAATGGCTGAGGAAAAAAAGCAGATATCCCAAAATTTAAAAATTTTTTGGGGGTTGGAAGGGGGCACCACCATTGGGAGGGCTATACTGACAAATCAATAAAAAAAAAAAAAAATGCCAAAAAAAAAAAAAATAATTTATCGAACCATCTAACTAGAAACAATGCGATTCCAGCCAAACCCCGAACATCCACTGAGCTAAGGGGGGGAAAGGGGAAAAAAACCGGGGACGGCGGGTTAAACCGGGACGTCGTGTAAAATCTTTTTTTTGGGTGCTGCGATCTATCTGGGATCACTTGTACTTCTCGAATGTACTCCATTACGCTAGCGAAATGATTTAGAGGCCGAAGCAGGGGGTTGGGGGAAACCCCGGGGCTTTTTAGTTTTTATCAGTAAATTTATTGAATTTGAGTTGGAATTGTTTTGTTTTTCCCCGGACAGAAACTTTGGGTGAGTAAATCATTGAATTTGGGGTTTTTTAAGGAGTATTTTGATATATTAAGGTTTCCCCAACAACGTATCGTTAGTTTGGTTGACCACATGTTTTTTGTTACAAAGGGCCCAAAGTGGGGGAAAATTTTTATGGGGAAAAAAACCCGGACGTCCCGGTTTTACCCGACAGGTATCTTGTTGGAAATAGTAAACTGCTAAATAAATACTGCTTTGCCTGGCTATGATTGAAATAAATTTTAAAAGGTTTTTTTTTACCATTTAATTGTATGTTGTTTTTACCTAATGTAGGTATGTTTAAAACAATATTCAATTTTTGCTTTTTTTTTTTTAGTTCGATTTTTGTTGCAGACATGCCTTGAACTATGTGCAAAAAAAAAACAGACAGAGCTGGTCCCGGAAAGTATGGCCGCAGCTATATCTGAGGTTTTGGAAGGACGTAGGGTTTTTCAGGAAAGCGTCAGCATCTTTCAATGTTCCGCAATCCACCCTAGAAGACAGGGAAAAAAAAAACCCCAAAAAAAACTTTCTGCTGATTGTGCAGCAGAAAAACGATTAAGTTTTTTTATACCGTATTTTCTGAGGCCCAAAAAGAGAAATAAAAATTAACAAAACCCCCCTTTAGAAGAACGATTATTTGGCCTAACACTACACGATTTCCCCAAATTAGCATTTGAGATAGGGAAAAAAAATTTCCACATACTTTTAAAAAAAGCAAGGAAAAGGGGGGAAAGGGGAAAGGTTGTACAGTTCCTTTTTGAAGGCATCCTCAGCTTTTTTAAAAAAAACCCCGAGAAGACATCTCTTACACGCGCAAAAGGGTTCAATAGAGTTGCAGTAGGAAAGTTCTATGATTTTCCGAGTCCATTTATAAAAAGCATAATATATCACCTAGCGACATCTACAACGTCGATGAGACGGGGATATTAACTGTTCCGAACAAACCATCAAAAGTCCTAGCCCTGTGGGAAAAAAAAAAAAAGGGGGGGGTTGGGTTTCAGCAGAAGGGGGGCGTTTTAGTTACGGCCCAAACGTGTATAAGCGCAGCTGGAATTTCGTACCACCCATGTTTGTTTTCCCGGAAGAGAAACAACCCCATGCTGATGGATGACGCACCACCAGGATCATCTGATACCCAGAAAAGGGGTTTGGGTTAATGCAGAATCATTTATTGCTTGGTTTAAAAAGGTTTGTGACCTACGCTAACCCCCTTAAGAAAAACCAGTCCTTCTTATACTTGATGGACATGCCTCTCATACAAAAAGGTTTAGCACTCATAAACAGGCGAAAAAAAAACACGTTATCTTACTGTGTTTTCCCCCACACACAACCCACCGTCTTCACCTTTTCTAGATGTGTCGTTCATGGCGCCCCCAGCACATACTATGAACAAGAAGTTCGAAATGGTTGATAGCTCATCCTGGGGGGCAATCACTATCTATAAAGGGGAAAAAATTTTTTGGGGCACAAAACCCGGGGGGATTTTAAACCCCTTTAAAGGGGAAAACTAAAAACACCCCCCTTTAAAGGGATATTTTTTCCGACCATTTGTATGCACCTGCAGACACAACAGAAAGGCCTGAACCTGTTTTTTATCCTATTGAGTTAGATCGAGAAGAAAATGATTGCTCTTAAACCTCGACGACAAACATTTATTTGAACCCAAAAACCTTCACATCACAGGATCCTCATCATTTTCCATTTGGGGCCAAAGGATGATGCCTCCTCCTCAAGAGTTAAATGGGAAAAACCCAAACGAAAAGCGGAAAAAAAAAGGGAAAAAAGCAATTTCACCCCAAGCCCTTACAAGACGGAACTAGAAATGGAAGAAGAGGAAAAAGAAAAAAAACAAAAAAAAAACCTAATAAGAAAAGTAATGGAAACTACTGACGAAGATAAAAAAAAAATAAAGAAAAAAAAAAAAAGGAAAAAAAAAAAAAACGCCCAACCAAACAAGTGCGATTCCACATCTTCAACACAGGAACAAGAGAAAAAGAAGTAACAAAAAAAAAACGAGGAAATAAAGGAAATAGGAAAGTGGAATTTAATGTTAAAACTCAACCGGGGAAAAAATTTTTGGGCACGAGGGGAATAACTTCAAAAGAGGAAGATGATGATGAGGCTTGCATATTTTGCAAAAAACTTTACAAAAAAACTAAAGCCAAAAAAGGGTTTGGGGTTCAGTGTAATGTGTGCGGAAAATGGGCCCACGAAGCTTTTCAAATGGGGGAAAAGATGATGACTATTCCCCCGTGACTTTTGTTCAAAAACATAATGTTTATTTAGATACAAATGGTTTTATTTTAGTAAGTTTTATTTAGATCTAATATGATTGTCCCACCGATAGGTGTTATAAAGACCAGGGTTTTTCCCCTTTAAACAGTTTAAATAAAGGTGTTTTCGAAATTTCATTTTTTTTTTAAGTAATTAAATGATGTCCCGATTTTCCCCAAAAACCCAAAAAACCAAAAAACCCGGGGATTTGCAGATTTTTTCAAAAAAACCCCTAGACTCGGGGAAATAGGTGCGGTAATCGTTTCCATAGGTTTTTCGTTAAGTAATATCATGTAGTGTTAGATCCTATATATTTAAGACACTTTTTTTTTGAAAAGAAAATATTTTTTATTAAAATTAGCGTCCCGATTTTGTCCGACTTTCCCGTTAAAAAAAAGCAGAACTGGTTATTGATAATATCACCTATATGCATTAAAAATGCTAGTAATTGTAATTTTACAGTTAACATTGTACAATATATTTTTCTTGTTATAAAAATGTAATTTTTTTTTTCTTTTTTACTTTTTTAATTTTTGTTTAATTATTTTTGTATCGGTATTTGATCTGATTGCTTTAAGACGATCTTTAGTACAGGTGGCTTACAGAAATATTCTTTAATACATTTATGCTTAACACGTATACCATTAAATAAATATGTTTATTATGAGTTTCATACAAAAAAATTCTTTAAAAAAATTTATATATTTGAATATATTTTAAAAAATATTACCATGTGATGAGAGCTTTAAATCTCCTATGTGGGTATGAAAAAATAAACACAACCAAATAAAAATATTAAAAGAAAAAGTTAGCTTAAAAAGGAAAACACTGTAAACGGCTTAAGAGGTTCTTTCCTTATCTTAAAATTCTGTTTAAGCTAATAGGCCACTAAATACCAAAAGGCCAGGGAAAAAAAAACATAACAAAAAGGGAAAGGGTTTAGGGAACGCAAAAAAAAGTCATTTTTTTGCATAATCGCCGAAAAAAAAAAAGAATTTGTCTTTTTTTAAAATTTTTTACACGCCTCTGCACTAGTCCAAGAAAAGAGCTCAAAGAAACGAGAAAAAAGTGCAAAACTTTTCGCGGCAGAGAAGCTGAACGGTAATGTGATTACCGCATTGGGGGGGCGGTCGTGTCGGGGTTAACCCCTTTTTAACGCCTCCTCGTTTCACTTATTTATTTATGTGGGGTCGGCAAATGGGGGTTTTGGGGAAAAAAACGAAAGTATCGGTATCAAAAAAATTTTTTATTTATAAAGAATTCCGGGGGAAATTTTAAAAGCGATAAGTTTAAAAATAGAAACTGAACATATACGTATAATGGTTATTGTTTTTGATATGCCACATAAATATCTTGTTTTTGTCACTAATTATTTTAAATAGTGACCCATAAAAAAAAACTACAATTAAATAGTCTGACTGTATTATAGCCCTTTTAAAAAATTCCCATAAAATCCCCAAAAAAATAAAATAAATTTTTTTTGAGTTGATCATTTTATTTTATTTTATATTTAAGCCTAATGGATATTCATGAAACCCCTTTTTTATTTTAACATTTTTTTTTATTGGCATTGCAGGATTATAAGTTTTTTTTAATTTTTGTGACAGTCCACGAAGACTGGTATGAAGCCTAGAGTACTGGGGGACCGTGGGAACACCCAGTATATACCAGAAAAAAAATTTTGTAGGGGTTTGGGAAAACCATCATCAGTGCTATCTACAAGTAAGAAATGAACTTTAAAAGTAAATTAAAAAAAATGAGAATTTTTAAAAAAATTGGGGAAAAAAAGGTATTTTAATGAATTCTTTAAATTTTGAATTTATTTTACGTGAAATTAAACATTAAATATAGTAAATCAAGATGAAGTGATAAATTTAGTAGACTTAGTATGAAAAAGGAATAAGCAAAAGAAAAGTTCAAAACTTATTCGTCGTCATGCAGGAGCCGTAGCAATTTGAGGCAACAAAACAAGTAGAGGGCTTTAGTAAAATATCACATTATTACACAAATTAAAATAAAAGAAAAAAACAACATTAATATATGTTACTTTCCCCCTTTATTAAAAGGGTAATTTTTTAAAAAAAAATTTAATACTATTTGTGGGAAGACGAACTAATTCACACTTTTTTTTTGATTTTTTTATATTTAATGTTTAATTTACGTAAAATAAATTTAAAATTTAAAGAATTCATTACAATACAGTTTTTTGAAAATTTTTTTCCTTTTAAAAATTCTAACAGCTTTTCAATTTACTGTTAAAGTTCATTTTTTTACTTGTAGATAGCACTGATGATGGCTTTACGGAAAGCGCCTTTTTTGGATTTTTTAAATAAAATTTGCACTAAATACAAATTTCCCTTTTTTTTCTCATTATTTTTAATGATTTTTATCAAAAACACTTATGTAAAATATAGGCCAAGTACCCCCCCAAAAAAATACTTAGATCTAAGATTAGACCAATTTTTTTCAACAATTTTGGGGGAACCTTTTTTGCCCCAACAAGTTTATTACTAGTTTTAAAACAAACTTTTTTTTATTAATTCAAAGTTTTTTATCCATTAATACGAGAAACCCGAAAAAAATTACTGAGTTAAAAAAACTGGAACAAAATTGTACAATACTTGGTAATTTTTAATTTTTGTTTTTTAAAAAAAACCGAGATTTTCAAGAAAAAAATGGCCCTTCTTTTTAAATAAGTAATTTTGGTGAGATATCCTTTTTTTCCAAGTTTAATAAATGGAAACTAAATTGAGGAGTAATAATTATTCTTTAATTTTTGGGAAAGTCTAGAAAGTTGCCTTTTTGATTTTGACCAAATTTGGTATTCGAGGGTTGTTTGGGGGCGGGGTTCGTTTTTGAGATATCCATGATTAAACTTTAAAATCAAACTCCCCCATAAACTTTATTTTCCCCCCCCTTTTTTTGGGGACAAAATTTTTAATTTTTGCACTAAAGGGGGTCAAAATTTTATAAACACCTTTTTTTTTGTTTTTTTTTAAATAATTTACCCCTTTTTTTTTTAAAAAATTACAAAGCTTCACTTTAAACCCTTTTGGGATTTTTTTAATATTATATTGGTCACTATCAAAACAAATGATTTTTCGGAAAAAATTTTGTATTCGAATTTAGAATATTGATATATTTGATTTTCCCCTTAAAATGGCGTTTTTACTCGTTTTTTTCCCTTTTGTTTTTGCTGCAAAATTTTGATATTTTAATTAAATATCTAATAGATAGGGGGTGTGTTGAAAAAACTTACTCGTGAAAAAAAAGTGGAAAAGTATGTTTATTATTTTTGTAATTTTTTTAATTAATAACGAAGAATGTGTTACCCAATTTTAAAAAAAGGAAAAAAAACTTTTGGTTCTTTCATCTGAAAAAAAAAAAATTTATTGGTATTTGTTTTCCACCCAAAAAAATTTTTCCCCAAAAAAATTAAAAAAATTTTTAAAAAAAACCATTTTCGGGGTTTTTGCTGGGGGTATTTTATTAATAAATCCCAAAATTTTTTTCCAAATTTCCCCCCAAAGAAAAAAAAAAAATGGTTTTTTTTTCTTTTCCCCCTCAAAAAAAACCCCCCTTTTTGCCCCTTTCTTTTCCAAAAAAAACCCAAGGACGCATTAAAATAGCCGCCAAATGTATTGAAATCATTTTTCGGGAAGACAAAAAATAACGCATTCCCCTTGTTTACAACTTTTAAAAGACTTTTAAAAAAAGCGTTCGACAGGGTTTTGTGCTGTTCGATGATTTTATTTAGTTATTATTGATTAGGACAGATTTTGTAGGTTTAAATTTAATTGTTATACAAAAAAAAAAAGGGGTATTTTTTTCCTTTTTTAAATTTTTTATTTTTTAATTTTAATAAAATTTTGTTGTTAATGTTTTTTTGTAAATTTGGTTAAAAATTTAAAAGAAAAAAAAGAATTTAAAAAAAAATTAAAAAGTTTACCATGGGATTCGGGAACGAAACCAGAACTAACCCTTTGGTGGGAAGGCAACTTTAACAAAAGTTAATTCGCGTACGGTATTCAGCCTGAATTTTAAAAAAAGGAAAAAAAAAATATTAGTAATTATGCGGATACGGAAAATGCGATTTTTTTTTTTATTTTTTGCCCTTTTTTCTTTTTGATTGTTAAACATGAATCAAAGCTGTTTTTTTGGCTGCCTCTTATAGTTTTAAAAAAAAAATAATTGAATTGTTTAATTTTTTTACGCATATTTTTTAAATTTTCATTTGCAGAAAAATATTTAAAAATTCTATATGTTAATTTAAAAAAAAAAAATTAAAAAGAAGGGAAAAAAATTAATTTTCAATAAAAAGTAGGTAAAACGTTTACGCCAATTCAACCAAATTCTAAAAAAGTTGCTGTTACCGGTTGTAATGTTTTTTTTATGACATTTTTATAATATCGAACCCTGTTTTGACCGCAATGTTTTATCAAAAAATTCTCGATATGGAAATCCTAAATATGGAACAGGAAAGCCCGAAATAGTTATTGGGGTTTTACAAGCTATGATCCGGTTTTTGTTCCTTATATAGTGGATTTTTGATGAAGAATGCGTGTGAATATCGTATTTTAAATTAGATTGCAATGGTTAATTGGATGGTTATGTTTCTTTTCATTTTTTTTAATTTATGTTAAGACAAAATTTTATTATTTTTTTTGTACAAAATAAAATCAGAGAAGGTAAAAAATTTAAAGTAAAAAATTTTTTTTTTTTTGGAAAAACGTTGAAAAAAAACCCAAAAAAAAAATTTTTGTTCTATGACCTCAAAATAGAGGTGTGCAAAATTAAAAAAAATTACATTTTTCATTATTCCAATAATCCAAAATAATATAGGCTTTTTTCTAATTTAAAGGGTTTGGAAATTCTAATGTTTGATTCATTTGCTTTAAAGATATGCATAAATTAAAGTGTAAAAAATTCCACAAAACTTAGAGGGCAAGGCAAAATTCTGGAGATAGATTGGGCAAAATTTGGAAGAAAAAAGTATGAGAGGGGGCAAATTCTAGGCATTTGAAAGGGAAAAATTTTTTGATATCAGCCCCAATCAGAAGTGCCGAAATTCTAATTAAAATAATAAAACAATGGATCTTTGACGAAACAACCATATTATTAGACTACTAAAAATCATACAAAAATTAATATCGACATGGTTTTTGGCCATTTAACGTTTAACTACAGTCTACATTTTGTTAACTCGCAGAGTGGTAATTTAATAATTAAAAAAATCTTGAACAACTAAAAAATCTACATGTATACATATTTTTTTTAGATGCTCACACACAAAATATTGAGGGGATATGAAGGAAAGTCCGCTCAAATATTCCACGATATGGTAAAAGAAGGTATCGTTATGCGGGATATTTAGCGGAATATCTGTTTAAGAGAGAGTTTAACTATGAAAATAGGATTTCTGCATTTTTTAATGCCCTGAAAAATCTTTAGTTTTAGGTAATACATTTTATTTTTTTAAATATGTAATTAATTATTATTAAACCCTACTATGCACCTTACAATTCAAATAGTAAGCTTTGCACGATCGATTTGTTTTCATGGTGATCAACATAATATTGAAAAAAATCCCTGGTGAAAACATGGCCGAGACAAAGTAAAGCTTTGCATTTTATTAGAAAAAAGGTGTAAAATAAATATAAAAACAAGTTTTAAAAACTTATTTACAGATTATTGTGTGCCACTTTAGTGTAAAAATGAAAGATTGTGTATAAAAAAGGGGGAATATAGTGTAAATAAGGTTAGTTTGATTTTCAAGTTTGATAATGAATATCTCGAAAATGAAACGTTTTCGCTAAAAAAATAGATTCGTGATTAGCGCCCCAAAAAAACCCGTATACCAAATTTGGTCAAAATCGGAGTTGTGGAAACTTTCTAGACAATAACCTAAGTTTTTTAACAGCTTTATTTATAAGGTTAGACAAATTTTGTAATCCTAGGTTTAAAGTTTTTTTTTGATCGGAATATGTTTTGGGGCTTGATATGTAAAATGTAGGTATTTCTTTGTTTAGTAATAAAATCCTGCTTGCATTTGAAATTCTAAAACAATTATGGCCTCAAAAGCTCAGTTTCAAAGGGATTACTAACTTCTAAAATGCCCTCTAAGATTATGATTTTACACCCCTGTTTCAGAGCGTTACGAGTAAAAATGTGCCGTTTTTAAAATTTTCCTTTATTTGTGTCCTCAAACCTACTTTTAAACCAAATTTAAAGTTTCTACTTCCTCGGAAAGTGCCTTAAAATTTTGATAAGTCAATGAATAACTGAGTGAGTCAGTCAGTAGTAAAAGGGCCGATCTTTAAGACCGAGTATTTCAGAAATCACTTGACATAAAACAAAGTTATGATAGGAGGGAAAACACGCAGAAACGTTTAATGTGATATACACACTGTCTGCCTGAGACCGGAACCTGGCCCAGCGCACTACCGCGCGACTGTATTTTGACTAAGTTATTTATGGTTAACAAACCCTAAAATATAAAAAGGTGAAGTAAATCACCCTGTTGCCACAACTGGACTTTTTAAAAAACCCGCAACAAAATTTATGGAATAGATTTTGGGTGGAAACATTTATTTGTTAAATGGTGTCGCTTTTGACTATTCCAGCTTTAGTATTTTACGTACTCTTGACAAAACCCTAACAATGAGAAATATCTTTACGTAATACTCTAAAAAAACTCTAAAATAATAAAAAGCAACTTTAGCTGGATTTAAACGTATAATCAGTTTTAAATTTGATCATTATGTTTAATTGAATATATTTTTTATTTGCAAAGATAATTTAGGAGAAGTTAAACCTTTTAAACTTATTGGACATTTTTGATCCAGTGACAAATAATAAAATTAAAATCATTTGAACCAGAGTTAAACAATTTTTGATATTTAAATTTGGTTTTTGATAAGCTTTTTACTACTTACAAAAATTTACACATCATATTTAAAAAGGTAACAAATACTAAAAATATTAATAATAGAAAAAGCACTTTTACATTGCCAGTTGGATCTTCAAAAGAGTTGGAGAAAAATCATTCTAAAAGAAAAGAACTGTCTAAGAATGTTCTGTTTCGGCCCTCTTGGGAAATAAATATCTAAGTTAGCCTATTCCCTTAGAACTACTATTTACGTTTTTATTGCTTAATAAAAAATCAAATATTTTATTATAATATTTTATTTCGTACTTTTGGTTATAAAGAATATATTTTTTCTTTTCTAAATTTAATATTTTAAATAATGGTAAGTCCTGAAAACTATTATCAAACCTAATAAAATTTAAAACATTTTTACAATTCATTCATAAAAAAACACTGACTATTATTAAAAGTGTACTTACCAAAATATTTTTTATTGTTAATTAAGATATGTGGACTTACCTATAACAAAAAGAAAAGTATTAGTATCTTATTTGTAATTTAAAACTCTTTCTAATTTTAAAATAAAGAAAAGGTAAAAGAATTACACACGGAAATCGTAGTTAATTTTATAAATCTTATTATTATCTAGATTTTTTAGTTAAAGTTAATGATTTATAAGTCAAGAAAGTTTGCAAATCATCATTACAACAACATATGGTCCATTTTTAAGATTCGTGGCTTAAGTCACAAATTTTTAACAGCAATAATTTTCGGGCAATGTTTGAATGAAAGGATTTCGGTATGTTGTTATTATATTGTCATTTATTCTAAAAATAGAAAATAAGATATTAAAATCATAATAAATAATAAGTCACTGATATCACATTTGCAAAAAATAAAATAAAAGTATTGCTTTCCCACTTCTATTTTTTAAAGATGAAATTGTTTCTACCGCTAATGAAAAAGTCAATCTATTTGCCAAACAATTTGTTGCCAATTCTATCCCTAAACCTCCCGTTAATCTTCCTCCTTCATCTTTTGCCCCTGTTCCTCATAAAATGCCCGATACTGTTTTTAAGGTCAAACAGATCAAGCGTATATTTTCTTCTTTTAATACCAAAAATCGTCTGGGTGGCGTACCAGGTCATCGTCTTAAAAAATGTGCTTCCGGGCATGCACCCATCCTAACTCGCCTCTTTCGTTTTTTTTTTGACACAAGCATTTTTGCGAAGAGCTGGAAAGCTGCACATGTGCTTCCGGCCCCCCCAAGAAAGGATCCAAAACTCTTCTCACTAGCATATATCTCTTTTTTTAGTTTTTTGTAAGGTAATAGAAAAATTCATTAATGTCCAAATCTTAAAGTATGGATTCTGCCACAAAAGATCAACAGCAGATGTTCTTTTCTTTGTCTCGCAAATCTGGAACAAGTTCCCTAAGTTTCTTGATAAATTCAGAATTGTTTCGCATGATGGATTCCTTAACAAACTTCCTTTCTACGGTCTTCCCCCTGAACATTGTTCTTGGCTTTTCAGTATCCTTTCTAATCGATGTATATCAGTTATTGTAGATGGTTATTCTTTCAGCTCCTACCAAAATAATGCAGGTTGCTCCAGGTCTTAGTACTGGCACCAACTCTTTTTTATCTTTACATCAATCATCTTCTCTCTTCCACAATCCATCTTATCCGTAGTTTTGATGACGGTAGTACTCTCCACTCTAATATTCAATTTCTTAAGTCACCCTATAAACTTGATCTTTTACAAGAACTTAAACTTATCTTGGATTGGGGCGTCAAAAATTTTATCCAGTTTAAGGCCTTCAAAATATAGTGATGTTCGCTGACGCGAAAAAAATCTGCCAGTGCTCATCCGCTACATATGAGCGGTCAAGTTCTGCAAAGTCATTTAATCTTGTTGGCGTTACTTTTAAAATAACCGTAACTGGCATAAACACATTTCATACATAACCTCAGCAGCTTTAAAAAATCTTGGATTCCTCTTCCATTCCAGAAAATATTTCTTTTCTTTTAATCTGTATACTCTGTATGTATCCCAAATCAGACTCTGTCTAAAACATTGTTTTCATGTCTTTTTTCCCAGTTCTGTTAACATGCAAAAGGAAGTTTTTATTTAAGTAAGTAGTTCCTTTTTTTAAAAAGAACTTAGCAGTGGGTTTTTGTGTATTAATATGATATGTGCTAAGAAGTGTTTTAAAGCATATTCCTTAAATTGATTATATTAGAAAAAATGTCATTTATATATCTTCTCCAAACTTAAGGTTTATATGGATGGTTTATTCTTAACTCTTAAACCTATAATTATCAGATAAGGTAAATATGTTTTTATCTTAAACATTTTCATGGTAATGAGACAATAAATTATTATAGTTAAAAGTTGTTACCCACTTGATCCCTTTACACCGCAACATATAAGTAAATATTTAATTTTTATACTGAAGCTTCTCCACCCCTGAACATATTTACCCTTGGTCATATATCACGAGCGTTTTCAATTAAATAAATAACAGCTTTGAGCCCTTAAATGGATTGTAAACAATCGCTGTTTCAAATAAACCTTTGAAATAATAATAGAATGTTATGTTGAATACTGTTTTTGTTTGAAAGTTAGATACTTTTGTAATTATTTTGTTTAAGTTTGTAGTACTGTTTAATTAAATAAACATATAATAATACCAGAAACCATATGTGTCATACTTTAGAAAATTAGGATATTTAGATTTATTTATTTACTATTTAGAATACATAAAGATTTAGAAATAAAAATAATGAATCAAAAGATTTCTGTTAAATTATTCTTACCTCTTAAGTGCTAATGACAAAATAATATTAAATCATTTTTTTATCTTGGGACTCAACACGAAGGCTTAGAGCATAAGTACCAAAATAACGTGGGTATCTTTAGTGAAGTAAAAGGCAATTTTTTAACAGGAGACTTAAAGATTTTGAGGTTAAAAGAAAAGGGCAATTCTTTTGAAGGCAGCAGCTTCGACGCTGTAGAAACTTACGTACATATGAAGGACGAAAAAAAATAAAGGTTCGGTTCGACTCCAGGTACTCCAAAGGAATACTATGACCCGGTAGCTAGCAGATTATTTTATGTAATTTTTGAATTATACAAAAAACAAAAGCTTTTTTATGACACTGCTGATACATTCTTTTCCAACTGATAAAATTAAGAATGTGTACCATCTGGAAACGGTATTGCAAGAGAGAACTTCTTTAATAAAACACAACAGTAACTGACTTTTGATTAAAGTTAAAATTGAATTTTAAACAAAAACTAGAGTTATTTCCTGGTACAGGCTCTTTGTTGAATTGTCCCGGCATTTTCTTTGTTCTTAGTTACAAAAGTTACGCCGGCACCGAGAAGAAATAAACAGACTCGTAAATACAATCACGTAGACTTACGGATTGTCCTATGCGTTTTAAAAAATCGGGGTGGAATTCAGTGGCAGCTCGTTTTCCTGGGAAAGGGGGAAGGAGGGGTCAATATATGTATATGTATATATATATATATATATATATATATATATATATATATATATATATATATATATATATATATATATATATATTTAATTAAAATTTTTAAAAAATTTTTTTTTTATTAAAAATAAAAAATTTTTTTTTTTTTAAAAAAAAAAATTTAAAAAATAATTTCCCAAAAAAGGAAAATTTTTAAAGAAAATTAAATTTTTTTAAAATTTTTTAAAAATTTTGGCCCTAAATTTAATCAAAAAAAAAAAAAAAATTTTTTTTTTTAAAAAATTTTTTTTTTTTCCCCTTTTTTTTTAAAAAGGGGGGGAAAAAAAATTTTTGTTTTAAAAAAAAAGGGGGGGGAAAAATTTTAAAAAAAAAACCAACCCCTTTTTTTCCTTGGGGGGAAAAAAGGGGGTTTTTTGGGGTTTTTTTAAAAATAAAAAAAAAAAAAAAAAAAAAAAAAAAAAAAAAAAAAAAAAAAAAAAAAAAAAAAAAAAAAAAATTTTTTAAAAATTTAAAAAAAAATTTTTTTTTAAAATTTTTAAAAAAAAAAATTTTTTTTTTTTTGGTTTTTTTTTAAAAAAAAAAAAAAATTTTTTTTTTAAATTAAAAAATTTGGCCAAAAAAAACCCAAATTTTTTTTAAAAAATTTTAAAAAAAAAAATTTTTTTTTTTTTAAAAAAAAAAATTTTTTTTAAAAAAAAATTTTTTTTTAAAAACCCAAAAAAAAAAAAAAAAATAAAAAAATTTAAAAATTTCCCCAAAAAAAAAAATTGAAAAAAAATTTTTTTAAATTTTAAAAAAACCCCCGGGGTTCCGGAAAAAAACCCCCAAAATTTTTTTTTTTTTTTTAAAAAAAATTTTTTAAAATTTTTTTTTTTTTTGGGGGGGGGAAATTTTTTTTTTAAAAAAAGGAAAATTTTTTTTTTTTAAAAAAAAAAAATTTTTTTTTAAAAACAAAAACCAAAAATTTTTAATTGGGTTTTAAAAGGTTTTTTAAATTTTTTTTTTTTTTTAAAAAAACCCTTTTAAAAAAAAAATTTTTAAAATTTTTAAAAAATTTTTTTCCCCTTTTTTTTTAAAAAAAAATTTTTAAAAAATTTTTTTTTTTTTTAAAAATTTTCCGTCCGACCACAAGGTCTCTCGAATAAACCCGGATTTCTTTTTTTTAAAACCCCCAAAAAAAACAGACGTTGTTCTGTGTCCCCTTGTGCAAATTGTCACGTTTTGCCGATGGTAAGGATGGAGAACTTCCTGGGTTTAAAGTTCCCCAAGCGGGCTCTTTAGTAAGTTGGGTAAGTGTTGCAATTCGTCAGTACTAATTTCTGGTTGATCAAGAACCGAATCAATTACAGCTTCCTCTTGTTGTACTGTATGACTTCTTTTACGGCCGTTTTTAGGACGCTTACCAATTCCACATTCGCAAGTCTTTGAAAGGAGTCAGAAAAAACCGTCAAAGGTTGCCTTCGTTTGGAAACCTCTGCTGATACTCACACAAGTGTAGAATTTCCCGTCACAAAATAAATAAATGTATAGAATTTTCTTAGGTAACTCCACTTCTGGTTTTAAAAAAATGGGATTCTTAATCAGGAAGTCTCCCTTAGCTAAAAATCATTTTTTATAAAATGGCGGCTATTAAAAAAATATTTTTTTTTCTCGTTTTTTTTAGCAGTTCCTTTTTTTTTAATAAAAAAATTAAAAATTTTTAAACTTTAATATAATTTGAATAAAAAAATATATATATTTTAAGGAGATATTCTTGAATACCTAAACTATCGAAATATGAAAAAAAATATTTTTTTTTTATTTTTTTAAAATTTCACAAATTTTAAAAAAAAAATATTTTTAACCCCAGATTCTAAAATATTTAACTTTAAAATTTTTGGGAACACATATTATTGTCCCTTTTGCATCGAGGGAAGCTTAAATTGCAAAAAATATTTATACTTATAGTATAACATCCGGTTTTTACCTAGATTAGGAGAAATAAGTGTAAATCTTGAGGAAATACGACTCTTCAAAGATGGGATACCAGCACGTTATTCCAGAGGTGTGCGTACCTTTTTAAACGAAACATTTTCAGACAGGTAAATTGGACAGAGGGAAAACATGCTCGATCCCCCCCACTTTACACCCTTAGACTTTTTCTTTTAGGGCTACTTAAAAAATCGATTTTATATCAACCATTTTATTAAGATTTTTACAAAATTAAATATATCAGTTTGATAACGCCTTAATAGCTATTTTTTATAAGGGCTTTCTGGGACTATAATGCCCTGAAGGTCGAAATAGCCCGAGGGCCTCTGGCCCCGGGGTAGATTTGATGGGATTATATCCGAAACCCGTGGGCATACAATGCTTTATGTTTTACCCAAAAAAAGTTTTTTAATGACTAATTACATTATTTATTCGCAATATAAAAAAAAAGTTGCACCTGTACCGAAAATAAGTAGATAATGACTGGTGTTAAGTTTGACTTTGATGTTTCTGTCAGTTAGTCAGTTGGCATTTTTTATTTAAATTTCTCAAAAAAAGGAAGAAATTCCACAAAATATAAGAGAAAAATAAAAGCGACCCAAAATCTTTTGCCAGTTAAATCAAGGCAACAGTATGATCGGGAATATGGCATATTTGGTATTTGGAAATGCGAACCAATTCTTAAATAAC
>JAHBCN010010103.1:0-32594 GCA_019359885.1 Listronotus oregonensis | reverse complement strand
AAAGGGCAATAATCTAAAACACATTGCTTTTAATTGTTTTATAAAAAATTATGGTAATTATTAATTTTGGTTCAGTTAAACCTTGCAGCAAAATAAAAAGACATTTCTGTGGTACCGCACAATTTAAATCGTGCGTAATAATATTATGTGGCTATAATAAAAATGAAAAAATGGAAAAATAAAATTTTTAAACTAGATTAATATACAAACCATAAATATTTTTTACACGTAACTACCATCAATATATTTTTATATTATATTGTTTAATAATTAATATCAAAATATTAGACGTAAACAAAAAAACATATTAAGTTTCCAAAGAGATTTATGACATATTGTTTTGGTAAGGGTCCTATTTATTTATTTATATATCTTCAAAATTCAATAACTATACATTTTGTAAATATAAAATATTAATGCCTTCCGAACTTTCATAAATCCCTAAATGTGTCAAATAACTTTGAAGTGTTTATTTAGATAACTCAGACAAAATATGGCATATTTTGGCAAATTGCAGTTTTGTTATGACTACGTAAAATATTTTGCTTCCAGACATTTTGTTTATCTTAAATAATATCATTCCCAATATTTTATTATGAATTTATTTTTCAGAAGTATTTAACTTTAAAATATTTGGCCCATTAAGCTCCTATAAATAATATAATTATACATGAAATATAGTGTTTTTATAAGGCATTCTGAACTAACCATTTTTTTTCCGTTATCCAAAAGGCATACAGTTTATTATAGAATCACACACAATTATTTCCTGGTGGATACCTATTTAAATATTAACTGCGAAAAACGTCTAAATTTACTGATGGAAAGTAGTTTTTAAGCGTCGCAAAGCAGCGGGTTTGAGAATATAGTAAATCTTGTCTATAACGGCCACTATAAAATTAAGAATAATTAGCCTTTATAGAAGGGTGGCCAGTATTGGCAGGCAACAGTTCAACCATTCGAGGCTACAAAATTTTGCTGCTTTTTGTTTAATTAAGGGTCCAGATATTGGAACATTTGTAGACGACTTGATCTACTGTCAATCCTCGCGACTTCTGGAATTTCCTTTTTGTTCTAAATTACCTTCTTCCAACATTCGATTTAGTTTAGCTTTATTACTGATAATATCATTTATTGGTAATTTTCCAACACCAAACTTTTCAGCCAGTTTACAGCGTACTTTTCACTTTTCGTGATAACATCAATTTTTTCCTTCAGTGACAAACGATTTCGTTTTGGGGACAAACACTTTTTAATTCCGAACACGATAACTTTATTTTCATCGATTTAAGAAACAACTAAAAATATAATGTGAAGATAATTCTCCAAGCCACTAATGCTATTTAAACCTGGCCATAATTATTATTATTGGGTATTTTCACCTTTAAAATTTGTAGAACACAATAATAAAATAATAAAATACAAATTAGCCCAAAGAATTTTCGGCCAATATAAAAAGGTTGATTTACTTGAAATGGGTTATAAACATTGAGATTTGTCTTGCCGTGGCTGTTTTATAAGGGTTTCCATTATCTAACGGTTTTTATAATATACGGGATTTCCTATACAGCAGATTTTTGTTAGCTTGAAAGTGGCTGATAACACAGGTGGACGATATAAAAGGGTGTCCGTTAACACAAGTTTTACTGTACCTTAACTACCTATTTTCACACCACACTTAAAAGCCTCAAATTTATTTTTGTATTAAATAAACCGGTTAGTGATGGCTCGTATATAGAAAAGGGGAATTTAAACAATTACATCAATGCAAAACGGAGCAAAAACTGTAATAATCTTTTGTTTGTTTTACATAACTGGAACAAGTCTTTTGAGTTCCTTGCCGTGTCGTAGAACATTGGTTTTGACATATCTAAAACTTTTGACCACGTCTGGCATGACTTGCTTTAAAAATCTCCCCACCACCACTGTTCTTTGTTCTGGAATCTCCAATTTCCTATTTAATTGACGTATATTATCAGTTGTTGTAGATAGTCACTCCTCTAGCTTTTATCAAATTAATGCTGAAATACCACAGAGCTTAGTACTGGCATGAACTTTATTCTTATTTTACATGATCGATCTTCCCTACGATTAACCTAGTTCTGGTTAGTTTAGTTTCACTAGGCTGGAAAACCTTCTGTCTGTACATATATTTTATGACCCTCCAAACCTCCAAAACTTTAAGTCAATAAAGTGCTTCTTACTTTACTTAATATACTTGCGGTACGTTAGTACTTGGACCTTAAGCTTTTGTGGACCGTACAAAGATAAAAAAAATCGATGAAATTTACCAGCAGTACTTGTAATTTAAAAAAATAGGAATGCCTTAGAATTAAAATACAAAGCAGCGCTACTTTACGAGACTTAGACCAGCACAAAAGGGCAATGCTCCATATAAAGAAACAATAAAGGTATTAATAATTGTAAGCGAATTTTTAAACACGGGCCAATGTGTGGCAATTACAACGACCTCCCAGCAAAATTCAAAGAAATTTGTTTTTTATGTCAACACAACGGCAACGTTGACGTTTTTTAAATCCAGAACTGAAAGAAGTGGCAATGGCCTTTCAAGAGGTCACCACGAGTTATAGTTAGACAGAGACATTATTTTTAGTAAAATGTTTCTTAATACAATCATGCCGCTGTCTGCTATTACAAAAATAAAAACCTTGGACTACATTTTGCAATTCAGGTGCAGAGGCAATTAATATTATTTTGTTGACTGACATTTTTTCTATTTTTACTAATAAAGCCGACATAAAGTGTAACTGACGAGAATAATAATAACGCATGTTTTATTCATGTTTGTTTTTGGAAATAAAGTCGATGTATGATTTCACAAATTTATGTTAATAACGTATGTTAAACATACCAATTTATATCTATAGAAAATTGCTTCCCTAATATTTCTGTGACAACCGCAAGAGGCTACAGTAAGGAAGTAACGCAATGAGAACACCAAAAAGGACGCTAGAGTGAAATTTGTATTAAAAAAACCAAAAAAGTGCCATTTCTAGTTAGTTTTGGTTAATAAAATATTATTATAAGTGTCATCTTGGTATTGTCAAATGTCAGATGGTCCTACAAAAATTGTTCCGTCTATATAACGTGTGCGTAGATACTAGGGTTTATGATTTCTCGAGCTTATCAATTTCTCGGGTCTCGAGAATTCTCGAGGCTAATTTCTCGGGTCTTCTCGGGTTGTCGAGAAATTTACAAATTGCGTGTACTACATTTTGTAAACCGTCTGAACTCAGCTAGAGTCGAAACACGAATGAACGTGTGTGTATTAGGGATGAGCGATATATCACTACGGTGATTTAATCGCCGTTATTGAAAAATCGCTAATAGCAAACGTTGGCTAAAATCGCAAATAACGGCGGTTGACAGAAACAGCGATTATTTTAGAATACGCGAAATAGCGTCAACTAACATGCAACACAGCTAATCGCTTTCCATCGCGATAAGTGATATAGAGCGAAATGCGACGTATTTTATTCCAAAGGGTTCTCGATTCCATCTTCACGCACTTTACTGATTTATGAAGTAAAATTACAGTTTTCTATAATATTTCACTTAGTTATTCCATATAGGATGGTGTATTTCGAGAAGTAAGTATTTTACAATATTTTTTCATAAAAAAAACTAAGTTTCCTAGTCAGCAGCTTGAGTTTTACAGTTTATGATCAGTACAATAAGAGGCAGGCAAGTGAAATTAATATGCAGTAACAAAATGAATCACTCGAGAGCGCTAATAGCCGCAAATGATGAAAACACTAGTTTGGCGTAGTACGAAAAGTCGCGATCACGATAACGCTTTTAATTAGCCGTTATTTAAAAATCGCGATCGCCGATAACGGCGTTATGCAAAAATCGCTGTTTAGCTCATGCCTAGTGTGTATTACCTACTGTATTGTATTATGTATAAAACGACGGTACCACTGCGCTTTGGCCCGTGCCGCCCTGCCGCCGCGCGTTTAAAACAAACGGCAAAAACGAAAATAGTTTTATTTTATAATTTTATAGACTCAAATATGATTTCTCGAGTTCTCGAGTTTTCTCGAGCTTGATTTCCCGGGAACAAAGCCCAACGATTTCCCGGGAATTCTCGGCTCGAGAATTCCCGGGAATAAACCCTAGTAGATACTTATATCCAAAATATAATTTTTATATAAAACGGTACAGGGTCATAAAACGAGGACTAAACACCTAAACAGGCCATTATTTGTAAGTTTTCTCTTATTAAAAAAAAATACAGGGCGATTCATGGAGAAATGTCAATACTTTAGGTACGTAGTCAGGGTCCAAAAATAAACATGAAAGTCTATAGAAATATGGCTTCGCAAGGCCTTCGTTTCCAAAATACAGGGTGTTAAAGTTTTTATTTATATTTTAGTATTTTTTTATATTTTTTGCTGAATATAATTTAAGAACAATAATTTTATTGAAAATTAAAATACATATTGTTTAATTATACATTTTGTTTAATTTTTTTTATTTGGCTACAATAAAATCAGATGCGTCGTTTTTTTTTAAATACAAATATCTCGAAAAAGGTACAGGGCCGTACCAAAAAGTTGTGATTGTTCAAATTAGTAAAAAGACGTGTAAGCGGCACCCCCTACAAGTAAGAGCCGTACTAAGATTAGGTTCGAATCCGTCATACCAAAAAACCCCCGGATACCAATTTTTACTCCAATATTTACATTATCATAGATTTTATTTAAAAAATAGAAAAATTAAACAAAAACTTTAACACCGGGTATTTCGTAGACAAAGGCCTTGCGGACCCATATTTGTATAGACTGTTATGTTTATTTTTGGACTTTGACTACGTACCTGAAGTATTGACATTTCCTCATGAATTACCCTGTATATGAATTAGTCAACTTGTGTATTTTTTCTGTAAAATCTGAAAGAATACTAAAAAAGAAAATGAATTAAATTGAACAAAAGACACACAACATAAAAATAACATTTTCTTTTATTGATTTTTTGAAACCGTTTTATTTTTTTTATACGTTTCAATAAAAAGAATTTTGTTTTCTTTATGAGTAAGAATAGAATTTAGAATGTTGGTAAAAAAATAAATGAGAAATCCTTTTGTTAAAATATATCGAAAAAAATAAAAATTAATAGGATATCCCATAAGAAAAATGTTAATACCATTGTATCTCTGTTGTTTTTATTTAAATTATTTTTTAAATGTTTTCCAGGATTCTACGGAAAATAATACGAGATGGCTATTTCACTTTTTTTAAATATGAGCAAAGCCACAAATTAAGTCCTTTATATATGACTTCGCACATGTTCCTATAAATTGCTCTTGCTCTTCAAAAGTGACGCAAGTTTAAAAATCCAAAAAATCGCTACGAATTGCGCGCTACTAGGTGGTAAGCAATTTTTCAAAATGCCATACAGTTTTTTTTACATTCAAAAGATAGGTCTAGATTTTTTTAATATTAAATATTTTCTTAATTAGAGGTATAATTTAAGTTTTACACATATTCCTATTTGTATTTCTCTTTTTAAATATTTTAACACTTCCAAATAAATTATAGATTTTTATTTTGTGTGATATGCATGCAAAGTTATTGTTAATGGATGTAACAAAGTTTAGTTTAAATTCTGTAATTTTGTTTTTAAAGTGGGAAGAGGTTAGAATGCTATATTTTCAGCAAACAGGGCTAGAATTTAATATAGCAAATATGATGGCAAATCTATGCACATTAAAAACTGGCTGGGTAAACGTCTACCGAACGATTAGAAAAATCATTAAAACAAAAGAAATAGAAAGCCGTTAGAAGAACAGAAAGTCTAAAAGACAACACCCCCACTGAGGCAATGCGAGAGCGGATTCCGGTGACAGGTGTTTGGTGACGTAAAGGAGGAGTTTTTTTTAGTCGGTAGTACCAATTTTGGATTAGTCCGACATAACTAGCGATCAGACAACATCGACCGGGGTATGCGTAAAGGCATTTTTTCCTCTCCTCGGCAAGAAAAAAAATATTTTTAATGTGGCACAACTTTAAAATATTTATATTCTTCTTTAATCTTAAAATAAAACCAAATTTAAGTTACGTTTACAAAATTTGGTAAAATGCTATTAAAATAAATAAGACTTTTAAACTAAACCAAACTTGGCACGAAGATTGAAGACAACAAAACGGTGGGCAGACTTTATTAAGCATTTTTAAAAATCAAGAATTCACATGCCAATACAAAAACTTTATTCGAATGAGTGCAACAGATTTTGAACTCCTGGTTAACTTAATCGGACCAAAAGTGGCCAAAGTAGACACTTCCTTTAAAAAGGCGATAATAGTGACAAAAAGTTCCGCTGCTTTTTTTTATTTTAGCTAACCTTGTTCTAAGCGACTCCAGTAGGCTGTCAATTTTTTTACATTCTTCTACATCTATCCCCATTTCATTTGCCAGTTCCTTCCATGCGTCATTTTTTAAAATTTGTTAAAATTAATCCTTATGACGGGTATCCCAAAGATTTGCCTTTTCTCTATATTTGTCAAAAAAAAAGCAGGGTTTTCTTACGATCCCACTGTATCCTGATTTACACAAAATGCAAAACCTCAGAAAATAAATTTAATTTAAATAATAAAATAGGAAAAAACCACGACTTTCCATACGCTCGCAACGAACAAACTAATTCACTGATTGACTAGCGCCGAACACTTTAAAGGGATTCGCAAAAAAAACCGACAACCCGATGGAGCGGCGGCGAGCGCAAGCAGTTCGCCGCTAACGGCGCAGTTTTCTGTATTCACTGTTTAGTTACAAGTCAGTCGCCGCCTTAAATGTAAACCGCTGAAAGCAGTCAAATATTGTTTGTTCATATCGATAATAATACAGATACATATAGTTGGATCATTTTTAAAATGAAAATTCGGTGCCCTTTGAAAAGAAAAAAAAAACATAAAAAGTAGCAAAAAGTTTAATTTTTATTGTCGGCGGCCTTTGCTTTTTATATGGTCTATTATTACAGACACGTGTGGAAAGCGGCACATTATAAGAAGCAAAAGCGACCGTCAATTAAAATTAAATCTTTTTGCTACTTTTTATGTTTTTTTTTCTTTTCAAAGGGCACCGAATTTTCATTTTAAAAATTATCCAAGTAGATGTATATGTACTTATGGGGTATTTTCTTTAAATCGACATTTTTTAGTGGAATTATTGGAAAAAATATTTTTTCTACTCCTATATTAGTACGAACCTAATTACACACCGTCTACTTTATCAGTAAATCTCTAGTTACAGACACTATACTGTAAGAAGCCAAACTGTGCGTAAAGTTGCGTAATATATATATATATATATATATATATATATATATATATATATATATATATATATATATATATATATATATATATATATATATATATATATATATATATATATATATATATATATATATATATATATATATATATATATATATATATATATATATATTACGTAACAGTTCCACAATCGCATTAGCCGCGAGCCCCCAAAATCTTGAAAACTTTCAATAGATTTTACGTAAAGCTGGCTATGAAACAAATAGCATCGCCTTGACAACGCAAATGTTTGTATTATTATTTGTATTGTTACTTAAAGTTTACATAATCTTCTGCTTTTATTTATAAAAAAACTAAACATAAAGTCGTAGAAAAAGTATAGTACACAACTCGAGTGGTAAGCCCATTACACACTCTTTCGAATTACGGTACTCGCTCACGCTCGTACCGTAATTTTCGAAATCGTGTGTAATGGGCTTCTTACCACTCTCGGTATGTAATATACTATTAAAAAAAGTATACTATTTCGTTATGACGTTTTATAGTCATTTACAGATCTTACGTGACCATTTGCCAGCGTTGCTAGGTTGATTATTTAAGACTTCATTTTTGCATTCATTAAAATGTGTAATAGTGACAATTACAAAACGTACTAATTGTCCATATAATTGAGTGATCATTTTGCCGATTTATTATGCACAAATTGTGTACTCTTTGCACGCACTATGTTCATCATAATAAATGTCCAAAATAATTACACAACTTTATGGAAAATTAGTACACATTTTGTTATTTATTCCACATTTTTAACAATGTTTTATAAAACTATATTGGGTAAATTATTTAAATTATACTAACAAAAAATGTTTCAAATTATTTTCGTTTGCTCTAGCACAAGCATCAAAAGATTTTTGGTAGTCTACGGTGGGTAGCATTCATAAGTGTACGTTAAGTAAAATCTGTTTATGTTGCAATAACTGTATTGAATAAATCAGCTAAATCCCTTAAGAGTTCCTTGTAAACTTCTTTCATTAGACGACCCAAAAGATCAATGGGGTCAAATGCAGAGATTTTGGCGTCCACTGCACAAGTCCATTATTCCCTATCCAATGACTGGGATAATATAAATTTCTGTAATTTCTAACAATTTTTACAAGTAGTGAAGAGCTTTATCTTGTTAGGAAAATACATTCCGTCTAGCTTTACCTATTTTAAAAACTGCTCTGGAAGAACTCTAGAGAAAAAATAAATAACACGATCCGGTTACGAATTAATTTATATATTTTGTTTATTTGTCTTAAAGATTTTATACTGAAAATATAACTATAATAAATTTGCCTAGTATAACATTAAATTTGTTATTATTACGTCGTTATTCCTCTTAATAAAAAAATGTATTATTATAATATCGCTAGAGTATATATTTAAAGATTAAAATCACAAATAAAAAAATATATAAAATAACTTAAAACAATGGCCCACGCCCACATCCTTATAAAGATTAGACATCAGGTTTTGCATAAAAAAATCCGTAATAATACGCTTCTTGTAAAAATTTTAAAGGTATGCCGTAAAAGGGCATATAGTAACATTATCATTTTTACATAAAGTTTTAAAAGGAGCCGACAAAAGACATATAAGACATACGACAAGATATAATCAACCTACCTTCATATATCTCCAATGCTGCGGTAAACAAAACACAATAAAGTACAATATAAACATAAACATAATTAGAGGCAGGTGTGTGTCTTATCTGTCAGTCTAGTTAGAAGTCTTACGATTACTTTATAATTTAAATTTAAGAGAAGATTATTTTATACATATTTCTTTGTAGCGAACTAACAAAGTGAACAGCACAGATCGAAATGTAAATAAAAAATACTACGTACAGGGCGTAAAAAAGGTTGTTTTTGTACAATTTATGAAGATGAAAGATTGTGAAAATCAAAAATCTGTTGTATTAGGGGTCGTCCATTAATCACATAAGGCTCGGAAGGAGGGGAGGGGATGTGACAAAAATCACGAAATATCACAAGTAGGGAGGGGGAGGGGGTGTAGTGAGATATCACGTGTATTTATTTTGTCGTTGAACGCGCGATTTCTAAACAACCGAGAAGCGGCGTGTGAGCTCGACTCGCCGTTGCCAGTCGCCAGTTATTTTGTGATTTTATGGCGCGAATTTAGATGATATTCTAAAATTTTTAAGATACTTTGTACAGTACTTTCCACAATAATTCGTTGATTTCTCGTTTTACCTGCTACTGTTAGTCGTAAAACTCAATATACTTAGGTCCGGACTTAAAATTTTCTTTATTTATTACTGTACCTACTTTCCGGTATATTATATAGGTTATAGGCAAATTGTAGGTGTTGAATATCAAGCAGAGTCTTTTCGTCTTAGTTCATCAGTCGTTTGGAGTTGGTCAAGATATTTTCATGTGTGTTATTGAGCATCCAAAATAGCTAACCTAAACTATTAATATTAGTAGGTAATCAGGACCTGTACCCTTTCAAAAGGTGCAGTGCCTACACAATAGATATTTGTCAGGTAACCTATTAATGGTTGGGTTTTCACTGAGGGTTGTAATTTAAATTTTATTGCGGTCAAAAATCAACGAATTATTGTGAAACGTACCATACTAACAAAATACACGTGATTTCGGGTAGGAAGGGGGATGGTTGGTCCACCAGAGAGAAAGGGAGGGGTTAAAAAACGTCACGTGATTAACGGACGACCCCTTACCATCTATTTATTAGGAAAATTAAATAAAGACAACTAAAGGTATCAAAAACGTCGATAAAAGAAATAGAATGCATTTTGACATAAGCTATCCAGACAGACTTAAAATTGTAATATTATTTTTTCGTGCTTTAAACAAATTTTATCTAGTAGACCTAAAAATTCTACATTAAAATACATTAAATTAAGTTACATCTAACACTTAAATTATTTAAAATGTTTATTTTTCCCCCGGGAGCTGTCTTGATTTACTACCGGAGGCAACGCAGCCCCTTGGACTTTTTGTGCCTTATCTCCCATTATTATCCTTTATACCAATCCTCCTGTTAGTCTTGTTCTTCCTACAAGTCTGTATAACCACGAGACTGGTTGGCTCATATATGCCTGTGGGCTCATTTTTGGTTGCCCAAATAATGCCTGTTTTTGTGATTCAATGCTTCACATTCGCACAGGATATGGTAGGCTGTTTCTTCCCCTTCGTCGCACATTCTGCAACTTGGGTCCCCATTGTATGAGCCTATCTTGTGTAGGTGTCCTCTTAGGTTATCGTGCCCTGGTAGCAGCCCTATACTGTTATGCGAATTCTTTTCCTACTTTAAAAAAAGTAGGAAAATAATGTTCAATGTTCATTGGTGCAAAATGTAAATTTTGGGTAAATACAATATTTCTACACTGTTGAAATATAGGGTCAAATTGTAACTTAGTAAATCAATTTTATTTTATTTTAAATTTAAAATTTTGTGTAGGTTTCCAGTTCAAAAGTAACATATAAAACTGTGCAATTTCTAGACACGCCTGTGAATAGAAATGTCAGCCTAAAACTAATGATCACTGATTTATTTTGCATTAGTCTTTAGGTAGGTGTTTCACGAACGCCTCTTGCATATCTAATCACATGTCAGTCTTATAATTATTATACTTCACAGAAATCATTTAAATGCAGTTTAAATCATTTTAATCGATTTACCGGGCATATTATAAGAAGCGGTAGAAAATAATTGTACAGTTCTATAGTAATCTGTCAGGGCCCTTTAATAAGACATTTTACCGACAAAGGTAATGATGCATTCACTACATGTTATTATATTAATGTAGTAAAGTAATGATTAATCAACAATTGTAATTTAAAGAACTAAATGTCCAAAAAAAACTTTTTATCAGGTTTTTAGTTATATATTTACATATCTAAAGAGTTTGTAATTTGATCATTATTACTAATACTACCAACTTGGCTAAATAGAAGAGAAAGAGTTAAATTTATAAAGATATTTTGATTTTTTTTTGTGAATTAGAATTTTGAAGGCAATGGCCTTTGGCGCATTGAAACACCGCTTCCCGTTGCCACGTTGAAACGCCACTTTTCGTAAGATCAGCGAAGTTAGGCAACGCTGGTCACGGTTAGTAATTGGACTGATGACCACCAGTGAACACCGCGTATCGTTAAGTGTGGTTCGGATTCCAAGTTAGACTGTAGGTCCCATCTGGATGACATAAATTAGACGTTAACGGTTAGGAGGTAATGGTTATTTTTATAACGTCCATGGTGGCACTACCGTTTTGTCGAAAAAAGTGCCCAGAAATGCAATATCTGTGTGCTTCTTGGACAACGTTGACGTAACTGGTTAAATAATGGGTTAAACATCTAAAAACCCGGCACCCATGGTACCTAGTACTTGGGCTTTAATTGACGGACATTGTTGTCGATTACTAAGAAAACTTTCACTTAGTTTAATAGGCGGTGAATCTATTGGCCCGACCAAATTCTAAAGCAAAAGTGCTAAAATAATGTAAATTTACTATTTAAAAATTTTAATTAAGGTTTATATTTGGTACAGAATTTAAAAGGATTTACTTAAAAAAATAGGGTTGCCATGGCCAGTGCTATCGGCAATTAAATTAAAATAATAAAAAAATCGTATTCAATTACTTCTCAGTAATTGGATTACTTTAATTCAATTACTTTCCAGAAACGGTAATTGTATTTAAATTATTAATTAATAGGATAATGTAATTGTAATTGGACATTGATTTTCACGAATCCCAAGTAATGTAATAACTTAAAAAGTAATTCGAATTACTTATAAAGTAATTAAATTACTTATAAATTAATTTAAGTCCCTAATAAATAATTGATTTACTACGAAAAATTCAATTACCTTTCTTTATGAAAAAACTGCCGAGATTTTAGCCAGCCAGAAAGAGCATCTTAAAATACGGCCTGCCGCTTTGAATCCGGCGAACGCCGCGCCGCCTCCGCGACGATTTATAATTTTCGATTAATGCTTGCCGTCACCGTTTTTATACTTTTTTTTGTGAAAAAATCTGTTGATGTTTGGGGTAGGATAAAAAGAAAATTTAGAGTCATGTAATGTTAAACTTGCCGGAAAAGCAGTCTAAATAGTGTGACGTGCGCGTATGATGCATATTTGATATTAGTATAAAGCTTTTATTTACTAATATGTGGTAATTTAACTAAAGTAATTGCTTAAATATTTTATTACTTTTAGTTTTAATTGATAATTGAATTACTTTTAACAAACTTGCTAGTAATTGGTAATCGTAATTTAATACTACTTAGAAGAGTAATTATTGGTAATTGTAATTTAATTACTTTTTAAAAGTAATTGCGACAGCTCTGTCTATGGCTATTATTTTTTTTTACAAACAAAGGGACGCGACCTTATCTAGCATTTTTTTTACAGATTTCTCTAATATATTAAAAGTTTCTTACAATGTCTAACAAGAGGGGCCAAAAATGTTTTTACCTTAATATAGACATAATTTGCTATGGCTCCACATGCAAATGAGAACAACGGATTTTTTTTATACAATATAGTTTAGGACTGATAAGACTCAATATAAAAACAACTGCATTCTGAAACTTTATGCTGGGTATGCATCAGACATTTAAAAAAATATTTGTAAAATACATTGTTATGACTATCGCACACTCAATAGCAAGAAAATATGGTTTTATTTCCTTAGTACATTGCGCGTAAAAGAAACTGGCAAGCAATGTTTGAATTTTTTTTTACTGTAAACCACCTAATTCGTTATTAAATTACTAACATGCAAGCGATGCAGGTAAACTTTTTATAGTCTAAAAGTCTAGACTATCAAACTGAAATAGTTTGTCTGCGTTTTTTTGCACGCGATGGAAGTTTGGACAAATTGAATTATTCGAGTTTATTAGTGCTTAATATCCCTTAAAGTGGAATCTTAACAATGGGTTGGTTTTACCTTTTTTGTTTCACATAACCTCCCAAATAAAATCTTGGTTTTGTCACTAAGCTAGGGTCTTAGTAAGTAAGGAATATTTTTTCTTACTGGGTAGCTGGTTGGCTGTTTTTATGTTCAAACCATAATGCCTGTCTTGTTTTTGCTTTTATTTTTAAAATGTGTACCTGAAGAAGCCAATTTTCCAAATGAAAGTAAAATATAATTACAGTTATAGGTATCAAACAAACCAATTTTTAAAATATATTTAAATTTACTCCTCTAAAGCTAACGAGCGCGAGCGGTTTAAATATGCGATAATGTCAGATTTCTAATTAACTAACCTTGGTTTAATGTACATTACTACGACAAACAGAAAATTACACATGGATTAACTGGTTATTATAAGGATTAACTTATACTTATTAAAAGAGCAGTTAGTACAACCAGGTATAAGGCAAAAAATTACAGAAAATACGGTAAAGCCACATTAAATAGCGAAATCTTTATTAAAATACCTTTTTTTTTAAAAAGTGTAAAACATTTCAGTTATTTCGGAAACTAGTTTTAAAAGTTTTGTGAAGTTATTCTTTCGTTTAGCTTTTAGGTTTCCTTAAAGTATAACGTTATGTTTAATCAATACAGGTGAAAATATTATACATTTGGTTCTAGTGAGTAATTCTATAGGAATAAAATATGGATTGAGAGAAAATGCCAGGAATTCATATGCAAGTATACAAAAAATATTTGCAATTATACGAACAGTAATATTTATAAGTCTTCTGCATTTTTTTACAATACGTGTAATCAGCTACATTTCTTAGTAATATTTATATTTTAATTTTATAAATATTTATTGGTGTATTATGTTCCTAACTCTGAAAACTAGGACTTTTGTAGACCAACCATTAGAATTGTTTGTCAATTTGAAAATAATTTAATAATTTAATTTAATAAAGTTATAGAAATGAGAGTTAACAACAATGGGTCGAAATTAGGAACGTTATTATAGTAACGAATTTTATAAAGGATATTGTTTATGGATAATTGTGGGATTATTTTATGTGTAACGATCAAGTACAATTATTATGCAATTTCATTTTGTCCTCGCATTTAAGGCCAAAGGACAAGGTTAAAAGCGGTTTAAATATTTAGGTATCTTTATTTAGTTTAAATAAATTATCGAGAAAAACTTTGCCACCACGTTGTTTTTAATCCTTATTGGGGTGACAATTTTTTGGGGGGTATAAAGATAACCTATAAAACCTATTTTTATAAATTTACTCAAGAAAGACTAAAATAAGATTACTATAAACAACCTTCTAAATCTAGTTAGTGTGTTACAACATAGAGGAAAAAGAAAAAGATATAAAAGAAGGGTTAGCCACAGGGTACACCTGCTACAACGTACGCCAAATACAGAAATACACAAACATACATACATACATACATAAACATAAAAAAAATCTTTTCAGGTGCGGCTGTGATAAGCAGTGTATGGGTATCTGTTATCTGGCAAACGTATGACTCTTTGGCCCTATACCCTTCTATTGGTTGGTAATTAAAAATTAGAATACATCTTTAAAAATGATAAATAAAAAAATCTTAAAATTAGATAAGCGTTTAAAAAAATGTTTACGGGCGAATTTAATGTTTTTTTTTGAGAAAAAGTATATTTACAAAATATGAACGTTATTCTGGAGAACGAGGTAACTCCTAAAACTTTGGAACTAGATATAAAAAAATGCAAAAGATGTGTTGGGCTCTTAAAAATAATTTATTTAAAATAATGTTTTTTTTTTTTTAGTTGTTTGTGAGAACCCCTTGTTAAAATATTGCTAAAATTGTCAAAAAGAGATCTGACCTTGACCAGAGGTTAATTTTTGTGACACAAAAAAAAAGTTACCATTGTCATGATAAACTTAAAAACACTTTTTAAATTTGGTTATTTCGCGGAAATATTTTTTACGGCTCGATCCACGATGCAATAAACTTCTACGAATTTAAAATTTAAATTTAAGTAGTAATGCAAACTGTATAAACCAGAGTATTTATCATGGTTAAAGTAGTTTATGTACACAAATCGCCTTTGTGAACAAGTGAATAGTTTTTTTATTTAAAACACACCTTTATGGTTTAAATTTGGTATTTATAAAGCGACCAAAATTTAATAAGCAGGTGAATTAGCTTTACCGCCAAATACTCCTCTGGAAAAACTATATTTAGCAACTTGATTGTGCATCCTTAGAGGTTAGGTAGTCAGTGCGATGTTGCCAGTGTCAAACTATTGTTGGTAAATATGCGTATCATCAAGAGAATTGTACTGACTGGTTTATATTGTTTTTGAAAACTTTTAATGTAGGTAAAGGAAACTTACTATATACTTATATCTCCTTGATTCCGAGCCATATCTGTAAAGGCGCGTTTACACCAAAGTTGACAACAAATTGTTTGTAGAAAACTAAAAGTTGTCAAGTAAAAGTTGCTTTTCTTAAATTAGAGCAACAAGTGAAAGATTTTTTGTAGAAAACTAAAAGTTGCTCTTCTCACATTTAGAGAAACAAGTGAAAAACTTCTTTCCAAAGAATTAGCGCGAAAGGTTTAGGCAGTAGTTCTCCAGTTATCCACTAGTTTTCTACAAGTTGCTTATGAAAGCGTGCAGCAACAAATCTCCCACTTTTAGTTGTCAACTTTCTTTGATCTTTACCGACACTCCGCAGGAAACTAAAATTAGGTGGAAGATCTTTTAAAAATGCTCGTTTACACCAAAGTTGTCAACTAAAAGTTGACAAAAGATTGTTTGTAGAAAACTAAAAGTTGTCAATTAAAAGTTGCACTTCTTAAACTAGAGCAACAAGTGGAAGATTTTTTGTAGAAAACTAAAAGTTGCTCTTCTTGAATTTAGAGAAAGAAGTGGAAAATTTGTTGCCAAAGAAAAGGTTTAGGTAGTAGTTCTCCACTAGTTTTTCTACAAGTTGCTTGCTCAAAGCGCGCAGCAACAAATCTTCCACTTTTAGTTGTCAACTTTCTTTGATCTTTACCGACACTCCGCAGGAAACTAAAATTAGGTGGAAGATTTGTCTCTCCACAAGTGGAAGACAGAAAAAGTTCCTGTATTTTGTAGAAAAAGCAACAAATTGCCGCAACTTCTGGAAAACTTAGTTGAAGACTTTGGTGTAAACGCGACGACACTCCGGGGAAAACAAAATTTAGTGGAAGATTTGTCTCTCCACAAGTGGAAGACAGAAAAAGTTGCTGTATTTTGTAGAAAAAGCAACAAATTGCCGCAACTTGTGGAAAACTTAGTTGAATACTTTGGTGTAAACGCGACGACACTCCGGGGGAAAACAAAATTTAGTGGAAGATTTGTCTCTCCACAAGTGGAAGACAGAAAAAGTTGCTGTATTTTGTAGAAAAAGAAACAAATTGCCGCAACTTGTGGAAAACTTAGTGGAAGACTTTGATGTAAACGCGGCTTAATACTCTAAAATGTATTTTAACCAAATCAAGAGATATTCCTTTATTTTATAAAACAATGAAAATGCACACGCATGTTCATCCACTGTGTTCGTATGTGATACCAGTCGAGGCGATAACAAGATAATTTTTTAACAATGCTGCAGTCTGCCACATATTATTATGGCTAAAACACATTGTGGTAAATAAATCAGCTGAAGATATTTTTGCTTCATAAACAATCGCCAATGTATCACCTACAGTCATAAGAACCTTATAAAAAATAGTTTGTAGTTACCGTATGGTACGAGAGCTGGTCATTTAGTATTTTTTTTAAATTTTTGGACAGTCCCCGAAGGCCAAGGCCTAAATTCTAACATACCGTGGGCGTCTAAACTGTAGTAATAGAAAGTTTATTCACACGAGACTTAAATATTTGAAGATGGGAGGGAAAAGGAAAAACTTCCGCGGGTAGTAGGTTCCACATTCTGGACACTCTAGGGAACGAACAAAGTGGGAAATTTGGGGCCTCTGAAATGAACTGTAAAATGAAGCATAAAAGTGGCACTACGTGTTGGTCTGTTGGGAGCTGCTAAAGAAGGAAGCTTTTCTGTAAGTGTGGGATCATTAATAAGACGAACAGCTGTTCTCTAAATGAAATCAAGAATGCTAAGTGTTGTGAGAGACGCCATTTCCCAGACGTGAGAATAATATTCTAAAGAGGGTCTGACCTGGGATACATACAGAGTATACGGAGTAGAAGGAGAGAAATACTTTTTAGCTTGAAAAAGAAATCCAAGCTTTTTTGAAGCTGCTGAGGCTATAGATGTAATGTGTTTATGCCAGTTAAGGTTATTCTTAAAAGTAACACCAACAAGATTAAAGGATTATTTGTTCTGCAGAACTTGACAGCTCATATGTAACGGATGAACATTGGACGACTTTTTTCGCGATAGCAAACATGACTGTATTTTAGAGCCATTAAACTGGACCAGATTTTTGGCGCCCTAATTCAAGATTACTTTAAGATCTTGAGAAAGAGATATCTGTAATCTGAGTAATGCTTAAAAGGCTGAAAGTACAAGTAAATAATATTTCGCACCTTCTTGGCTGCCTTAACTTAAATATTTAAAAAGGTATAGCCACCCAAATTATGCTTTTAAAATAAGCAGTTAAACGAATATTCAGATCTGGCAATAGCTGGACTTAAAAACATGCGTAAAAATCGTCGCACCACACACCATCTAACTTAATAACCCATAAATATTACCATGATCCAGTTAAAATAAAACTGTTGTCAATTAAATTTAACAGCTAGGGTAAATTTTACTTTACTTTTCTATACACTAAACAATATCGGTTAATATGATTGCCAATTTTATAATCATACGCCTCACTTAGATATATAAGTCCAAAAAGATTACCTTTATTACTATAACTGAAAAAAAATGCTATAGATGATTTGTATGCCAGAACTATACACTGGTTATATATAAAATAATTTTATTTCTTTTTAAATAAATACCAAGTAATAAAAATACAACATCTTTTTTACCTATAAGAATATACTTTTATTACAAAAATGAATGTAAATTAAAACAGTTCTAATTATAAAAAAGTGTTATGTCAAACTCGGTCCTGATATTAGGACAACCATCAATAACACCAACGAAAGCCATTTTTATTTTTAAGTGGATTAAGAGGATCAAGAAAATATCAAAAGAAAGAAAGTTTGCAATGTAAATGTTTTTTCATGCCGTAAGAAAATAGTTTTGTTATGATACCAAGTTGTAAAAAAAGCAAAAGAAGTGAAATTTTATGGTAGTTACGCATAATTAGTAACTAAAATTGATTTGCTAATGGTTTATACTTAAGAACTTTTTCTTTTGCTTAGCATATAGTAGAATACTATTAATGTTTCTAATTGAATAAAAGGCTGATATTGATAAATTTTATAGAAATATAAAACATGAAATCCTAAAAAATCAGCGGCCCTAAAAAATAAAAATATTTTATAAAATATAATAGGATTTTGTGTCCATTTTCAAAAGTTTACTTATTTCCATTACATATATATCTTAAATAAAAAACACATGTAAAACAGCAATACTTTAAATACTACTTATCAATCCACCCTGTAGAGGAAAATAATGCTCGACAGCTGATTAAATGCTGAGCAATCAATACTTTTTCAAAATAAATATTTTTCTTCTTGATTATCTTTAATGGGAAAAAGATTGGTATTTATTCCATACCTTAATAAGATTTTTATTGCATGTAGCAATAATGGTGTAACTATTTTTATGACTTCACGTGGTAAAATTATTGCTAAAGGTAATGTTAAAACGTTTTATCTATAAAAATATACAGTATAATATAAGAGGTTAACAAAATTAGGATATATACAAATAATATGGCTGTAAGCAACTTTACAAAGTATCTAGTATTTTCGTTCGAGGAATTGTAAAAGTAATTCCATAAAATAATAATATATATATTTTTTGTCATGTTTTCCCTTGGGAACTAAAATGAACTTTTGGATCCCATATATTATATAAAACTAATTATTAATTATAAGACTTACACCAGTTAGTTTTTTAAAATAAATTATGTTAAAATTTAGCTTTTAACTTTTTTATTAATATTAATTTTGTAGAAGTAACTTAATATAATTTGTTTTTATCTAGATATACAATAAACCTTATGGCCTACTACAAACAACAAAGATCTAAAGAAGTAGATATATTCCCTGTTTGCAGAAGTCTCTTTTTGGGAGTTGCGATCGAGGCAGGATTTTTTTCAAATCCCAACTCATCTCGAATAAAGAATCGAAATCGACACTGAAATGTTTTAATCCCGAAAAATCGCGAGTAGATCGAGAAAACGCGTACCGAGTTTAAAAAATATCTTGAGGAGCTGGATCTCGAAAAGAAAAAAAAATAAATTAAAAAAAAATAAGTTTAACAACAAAATAAGGTTTATCATTCTCATATATTTTAAATTATAGAATTGGTTCCTTTCTTTCCTAATAAACGACTCAAGCAAAAAGAATAAAATAAAATACGGTGGTTGCAAAGTTTAAAAAGAGCATAAAAATATGGAATGCATTTTATTATAGAAATGTTTTGTTATTCGGAAATACTGATGTGGTTCTGCTGGCTTAACCTTAATCCTTAATCTAGCAAAACCACAAAGTTAAAAATATTAATATTTTCCTAATTGGGCGATTAAGAATAATTAAACTGGGTTTACTGAGGAGCCTAAAATGATGGCATTTATTTATGTTTTTATTTTTTCTATTTTCTTTTTATTACAGTTTATTTCTTTAAATTACCTTATATATCTAAAATTTTGCATAGGGGATAAAAATTGCATTCGGACAAACTTTTTTCTATATTTTTAGAAACAACCTACCTTTTGGAATTTTTTTGAAAAAATACATAAAATTTGACAGAAAATGTTAAACACCTGATTACTATTTCTTTGGTTATTTTTTTATCTCGATCACAGCAGAAATTGATGCCAAAGTCTAATTTCGAATAAAACAATTAATTTAAAAATGCTACATGATGCAGACTTTACTGGTCACACTGTATAGTAGATTTTGGCAAAATATAACATAAACATCTTTTGTAAAAAATTACATTCTTATAAAAACAAAGCAACAAACCCTTAAAACTTTTTTCAAAATTAAAAATTTCTATCTATGGCTTATTTACTTACTTTAGGAAATAATGCTTATTCAGCAAAATTTTGGTTTAATGTTGGTAAAATTGATATTAAACACAGATATATTAACTAAACTAACTTTGCTAAACATGATTTTTATTTCTGTGTTAAATATGAAACGTGGCGGATCATTTTCTGATGTCAACAGCTTACAAACAAGGACAGAAATAGGACTGAAAATAAAAAAGTATTCGATTACACATGCAAAGAAGCGACTTAGGTCCATAGATCTTATATACTCTTAAGTGTTTTGGAAATACAAATACAATTTTTTTAGAGAAGGAAAGGTTCGTATAAAATATTTTATCTAGTTATTGTTTACTTATTTCTTATATGGTAATTGTGTAAAAACGAGGATCCACTTTTTTAGGAAGTTAAATCAACATGATTATTTTTTTTTGAGTTGTCAAATATTTTTATTCTGAAAGTTCATAAAAAATAGAATAAAAAATTTAAAAAATGTCAGTTTTTTTGTTTTTTTTTTTAAAGTTGAAAAATACAAAAATTGATATTTAAAAAAAATTTAAATTATTTGTCCTTATACGTATAATATGAAACAAATCACTAGAAATGGCTAAACTTAAATGGGTGCATTTTATTAACGAAAAATACTACACATTTTTTTTATTTTCAAAATAAAAATTAACACCGAAATTTTTTAAAATTGTTCTTAAAAGATTCGTATATCCGCTGTAAAATACAACAAAATGCAAAAAAAAAACATGTCAATATTTCTACTTTTCGATTTTTTATGGTCGAAAATAGGTGGAGCACCACTATTACTATAAAAAAATCCTTTGTTTTATGATTATAAAAAAACCTTGTATGAAGGTATAACTGGTCTAAAGTCTAGAAATGTATTGCTTAAAGAATTTTGTAAATCTTTTTAATCTCATTATGAAATAAAAATCTAACAGTATTAACTACTGTGTTAAATGTCATTCAATCTGCAAGTGTAAAAATGCCATTGTCTTTAAATAGGTCTATATGCAAATTTATAACTTCCGCAGTAAATCAAAACAACTGAATTTATCGCAAAATAAGCTTCATCTCATATTTCCAGCCATATACCAAGAATCATTAACGATTTTCTTTTGAACTAGTAAACAAGTGTATTTTTCGTATACAACTTTGTCGGTATTAAAGACCGGAACAAACACAAATTATTTCTAGACGGGCGTGAACTTCAGCAAAATTTGTGTTTTTAGCTTTTCCTCTGGGCTGGCCGACAGTTTACGTTTTCTAATGTCAATGACACAAACACACGGTTAAATTATAAATAGATATGTATACCTTTGCTTTTCTATAAGATAGTAGAATAACCTACTGTTTTTATATTTATTTGACAAATTTAATGAGTGTATGAGAAGAAAAAGTCGACACGAGACGAGGAAGCAATCCTCTCGTCTAGTCCTGTTTTTCTCGTACTAAAAATACGGTTTACATATATAAATGGGTAGATTTCTCTTCAACTCACTGTCCCAGGCCGATATTATATGAAAAATAAAGTTCATTTTATAATTTGTATTTAACTTTAAAAGATAATCACCTAATTTACCGCGGTCCATCGTACAATATCCAATAAATTAAAGTTTATTACATCAAAAACGTTTTTATAATGCTCAAAGAACAGTCCCCTCTATGTCCCCCAAAACAGTTCCCTGGTAAAAAAGGTGTTTCTTTCACAAATATCTTTTTTTAAAAATTCATACTTATAATATTTAAAATCTAATGAACTTTTTACTTTACTACGCTCAGCTCCCTAGCTCTTATTTAAAATTACCTCAATAACATTTAATACAATTAATCCTTATTTCTAAGTAGTGCTTCTTCGTATGCTTTTTGAGTTTGCCCAATGATAATAATTAAATGAAATTATTATTCTATAAAAAAAAACTAGGGGATTGTTTGTCGGGACAAAAATACGCTTAAAATTGCCCAGTTTGCAGAGAAATGCCCAAATACAAATATCTAGGTTTTTTGGGTTAATATTGAAAAACTTAAAAAATATCTATACATATTGATATAAAGTTCATCATATGAATTTAGTTCTATACACAATATCGAGCAATAATATGTATATTAGTAATAGTATTATAGGTATTACATTTTATTATTTTGATATAGCTTCCAAGTTTTCTCTTCGTCAGGAATTTTTTTAAAGCGATATTAATCTTTTTCTTTTCGTGGTCAAAAATATTTTTAAATCTACATTTTTTTCTAATAAAAAAGGCAATGTATAGCTATGCCCACATTGGCCTTTTAATTAAGAGATATTATTTAATAAACTATCGAAATCCTAAGCTTACGATTAAAAAGTTACTAGTGAAAGATCGACAGACGTAAGGAAAATCGCCATTATTTTATTAATGACTATAAAGGATTAGTTACTTATCATTTATTGATACGTATTAAAGTTAGTCGTACAATTTAAATGATCACTCATTTATCAGAGTCATTTTTCCTAATTTGTAATTTTAAAAAGTGTTTTTCTTCTTTCCGGGACCGTATCTAGATATGGCCGCGCCCTTGGCGGAGCTTAACGTTTGCCCCCCCCCCTTACACACCAGGGGATTTGGGGAGTATAGAATACCCCCCAACAAAAACAGAGACTCCAGGGATTTTTTTCCGGAAATTTTTCAAAATTAAAGTGCAAAGTTATAGGTTTAAAGTTTTTTGAACCGAGAATTTCGTTTCCTTAAAATACCAATTTTGTGGTGGAATTTGTGTTAAATCTTTATATGAAAATATTAGCCTACCATTTGAAAGAGACATGATTTACATAAAACAACTGTTTGTGTCTGACTGAAAGAAGTGTAGTAGTAAATTAACTATACATCCTTATTTGGAGATGATTAAACTTTGATTTTACTTCGTTCCACAAATGCTCTATAGGGTTAAACATACAGTGATACGGAGGAAGCCGTAAGACAGTATGCCCAGCCTGTTCAGCCAAATTATCACATACATATTGTTTTTTAATTGCATATGAATTTAGGACTTCCAAAAGATGCGTTTTTTTTGTAACTGAATTCAAAATAAATATCATTTTCTAACAAATATTCCTGGATTTCAATTTTTGGACTTGATGAAGCTGGTGCTTTGTGTAGCAGACGGCTGTGCTAGCTTGCGTTATCCATGACAATAACACTGTTGTTTGGAATATTTTTTAAAAGATAATTTTGAAACCAGTTTTCAAAAAGTTCTGCACTTGTATCCTCATGATAATCCAAGCTAGAATCCTTAATATTCTTTGCAGACAACAGCAAGCAGTTTGGGACAAATCCGTCTTCTGAACCAGCGTGTATTATGGTAATGCGTTTTCCTTTATTTGAAGGTGCTTTCGTCTGACAGTTTTGACTGGAATCAACCCATCCTTTGGATACTGTGTCGTGTGTATCGAACCATGTTTCATCAAGGTAAATTATGGATCTGTTTTCTAACCTATATCTTTTAATTTCTTGAAGGTAATTAAATCTCCAAGTGCGTAATCTGTGCGATTCCATTACTACTTGTCTTCTGTCTATTTTGCGGTATTTAAATCCCATTTTACAAACAACTCTATGGAGTGTGGCACGGCTAATATTTAAGTATATTAGTTTCGTCTTCGTCTAGCTCCTTTTTCAGTTTATCCACTCCGCTTTCATAAAGACAATATATTTTCCTTCTTATTAGGTCCTGATCACTACTGGTGAGATTGAAAATCCCTCCTTTTTTTTCTTTTGTTTAATTCTTCACTAATAATAATATCCCTTATCGATGATATGTTTTCGAGGCGACATAGTTATATTCTCGTAACACAACTTTTTTGAAAGGCACAGTAAAAACGGTGATTCAACACTGCCACTAAAATATTAGCCAAAATATTTATATGCCTAATGGTTAATACTCAAGAAAAACCTGGCCCACCCCTACCCTTATAAACAAAAGGGGTTTACCCAATAACAATATGGTCCATCAAAAGCCATAACGATATACTTTGAGACTGACTATAACAAGTAAAATAATTCTGTTAAGGGGAAGTTTTAAATCTTTTTATAAGAAAATCAGAAAGAGGCGAACTGAAATGAGTACAAATTTAGGAGCAATTTTTTTTTTAAGAAATACTGTTGGTATGGCATCTCAGGGGAATTATAATTAATAGAAAAAGAAGGGAGACCTGTTTGACCTTAAATATAATTTTGTCCATTTTCTAATAAAGGAAACTTAAAAAAAAAACATTAACTTGTAAAAGATATAATATGGTTTGGACAACACAATATTTATATGCATAATTTAAATTATCTTTTGTTACGATTGGCAAAAAACTATTAAACTATATAATGTACTCAATGAAGGGCACATTAACCGCAACACGTTTATAGACTACATAAAGAATAAATTCAATAAGTAACAAATATTGTCTCAACTAATGGTGATTGACAATTTAAAAAAAGATTATGTTTTTTTCACCAATTCCTTAAAATATGTATTAAATTATGTACTGTCCTAAATACATTGTAACATGTATATAGATTTTTTTGGTCGTCAGGAAAACAAGTATTACTAATTATCCGATTTATTTGCTTTCTACATTCACCATTTTGTATTAAGTGCTAAAAGGCGGCTTTTAAAAACACTAATTTATTCTATAAGCGTGTTTTGCACAATTTATAGTGGTCGTTTGCGTTTTACAAGCTTCCAATCCTATTTCATTAAATCGCCTCTCATGTTGAGTCAAACTCCTTATAAGGATTCGGCTTAATATACGAGGTGTATGTGCTAATAAAAAAATGGCTAATGAGATTTTTTGGGTTTTGTTTGACATATAAATTAATCGACTAAGAAAAACCGTTTCACTTGACCCTTTTTCGCATTTATGGATTGCCGAAATCTAAATATAAAAACTATAAATTGAGACTAACTGGTTTTACTGCAAGGCCTCCGATAAGAATTTATGATTACAAAAATACTTATTTGGATGGCCGCTTGGCTTTAGTACCAAATTCAAGTCACAATAATCATATTTAGTTTAATACTGAACCAGAAAAAAGCATTGCTTTAATAACATACTATAATAACTAATTTTTTATGTATTAGTTATGATAAATAGATACTAACACAATACAGAAGACCCCTTACCATTTTTCATTTTTACCTTTTTTTGCTTTCTGCTAAAATAACGACTCTAAATGTACCAAAATAACAATAGACACTCTATCTTAAAAGCTATAGTACCTAAGAGAATTAAACATGAAATTGCTATTTCAGAGTTCGACGCATACTTAATTATGAATATTTTTAGGTAATTTTGTAATAAATTCTCTTAGGTACTATGGCTTTTTGTATTGAAGTCGTAATTTTACCAGAAAGCAAAAAAAAAACTAAAAATGAGAAATTGTAAAGGCTCTTGTATTATCCTTTAGTGTTGTCAGAAAAAAAATAGATACGCACAAATGAGACAAATGCAGTAAAACTTAATTTTTTCAGTGACACAGTATGTATCCTAAGCGCTATTTTTTCATTTTTTTTTTAAATACATACGTCGTGGCCTAATATACAGAGTGTTACATTAGAATTTAATTTTTTCGTTTAGGTAGTTTCCGATATTCCGATAATTTTTTTTTGGACACATCTAAAGAAAAATAAGCAAAAACTCTATTTTTTTTTAAAATCTGATATAATAAAGGTTTGGGTGGATATGTAACTGAATACTCGAGCTACAGGATAAACAATAATATATAATTTTTCCTACAAGCTTATTGAGTTGTCTTTAAAAAAATAATTATGTACGTCTATCAATTTCAAATATTAATTTTTAGGTCATACACTAGATATCTGAATTGGACAATTTTAGGACAGAGTATAAATATTTTTAGAGAAAAAAAAATGCCGATCCACTTATACAATGCTCAAAATTTGAAGAAATGACCAATGCAAAAAGTCACATTTTAATTTGCCACCTTGAAAAGGCAACTATAAATTTGCTTTTTATTTAAAAATTGTAGTTTTAAAGCAACAAAGGAATGTTTTTATTTTAAATATAGTTTTTGAAATTTTTACCTTTACAATGGTGCAAATCAAAAAGTAAAAAAAATCTAAATAAAGTAAATATACAGACGTAATAAATTATTATATAAATACTCTTGTATACTTAAGTTATCTAATTGTTAAGAACTTTTATATTTATTTATTTTTTTTTAGTTAAATATTTGGCGAAATATTTTAGATTTAGACCAGCGTTTCTCAAAATATGTTCCGCGGAACCCTGGGGTTTCACACGACTTCGACAAGGGTTCCGCAAAAAAAGTGATACCCTGAGTCCTGAATCCTGACTGCATTTTCGACTTACGTATTACCAAAAAAAAAGTGCACATGCATGCAATAAGCTGGACGCGGAGCCCTATATGAGACGGCACCTTTCATCAATAAGACCCAGTTGCAGCTCTTGGATTTTAAAAAAATTTTATCTAAAAAGTGAGACATGAGATCCACACTAAATACATACTAGAAGCTATTGACCTTAAGGGGAACACTTTGGCAATAATTTTTTTTGAAATTTGCTAGTAAATAATCGGCCTATCAGAAGCAAATTCTCTATTTGTATCTTTTTCGTGAATTTTATTAAATTATATCGTCAAAACTCATATTTCGCCAAATTATCAGTTTTTTTCATGACCGGGGAATGGCGTCCCCTACAACACTTAGCATTCTTGACTCCTTTCAAACAAGAGCTGTTAGTCTTATTAATAATCCAGCACACTTAAAGAAAATCTTCATTCTCTTGCCCATCGACGGGCTGTAGGGGACTTGTCCCTCTTTTATAGATATTTTTACGGCTTTTGCTCCGAAGAGTTGGCGACTATAATTCTTTGTCTGGCAGCTCCCAACAAAGCAACACATAGTGCCACTTTTATACATCCTATTACACTACAACTTAAAAGACCCCGAACTTCCCACTTTGTTCGTTCCTTTATCCCCGTCCAGACTATGGAACCTGCTACCCGCAGAAGTTTTCCCAGTTTTATTTGTTATTTAACAAAATAAAGATACATACTTGAACAAACTTTCTGTGTAAGCTATTAGGTAATTCTAGTAAAAAATTTTGGATACACTAGACAAGGTTCTGGCTGACCCTATAGTGCTTAACTATTTTATCCAGTCTATATACATAAGTTTTTTTCTAGGTACAGAATCATGCATTGATAGCCCAGTTAATACATGATTTTCTAATAATAAACGATTATAGTATAGTCAATTAAAAATATACAAAACAAAACATTGAATCTATTAATAACCTTGTTATTCGGATAATGGTTATTAAAATATCCATCAAGTTGGTTGCCTAAATGTGAAATATATCTCGAAAAAGAAAATCAAGAAAAATTATATGATTTTCACAATTAAATAACAAAACGATCAATCGCGAAAAACCAACTCGGGCATGAACTGGCAAATAATGATATCAACCCTTATTGTTCAAATACCTATTGATGTGAAAAACCATTTTGTCAAAAGAAATTATTTTAACGCGTAATAGAAACTCACAGCTATATGACAAAATAGCACGTAAGAATAAAACGCTTATTAAACATTAAAAGTTTTTTTACCGATTTTTTGATGGCCTTTTAGGTCAGTTTGGTAAATGAACGTTTAAATGCAAAAATGTACGCACTAAGCAGACGCACTTCCAAAAATACTATCTACTTTTCTGACAGCTGTAATTTTTGTATTTTGTAAATAAAGTGGCAGTACGTAGAAACTGGTCCGACCGAAGGTCAATTTTTGGCGAAACCTGTTGCCTTTTTTGCCGAAGATTTGATCAATTTAAGAATCTTAGTTTAGAGCTGAATAAAATTATAAAATTTTAAAATTACGCATGCAAATTCATCATCATTTTATATGTTAATATAACAAAGAATGTTGATAATTGAAAATATATAATTAATATAAATAAATTGAATTGTATTGTTAAAAAAATAATAATATTACTCAAATCGTCATAATGACATAAAGCTCTTCAACTTAGGAACCTAAAAATATTTCGTGTTCAGTAAGCCTACTACGGAAAATTGTTTTTATTACGTCAATGATAAATACATTTTTTAATTTTAGTATTAGCCTAATTAAATTGATGTTTATAATAAAAAAAATGTGCAAAAAATGTGTCGAATCCGGCGATAGGCACGGCTAACAATTCGGCTTCGGCCAAACGTTCGGCTTTTAGTCGAAGGTGCAGTGATCTTGTGGTACTATAGATTTTTTCCTAAATTACGTCACACGAATTTTATAATTTTTTGCCCCCCCCCTCCCCGTCCTGTCGCAACCCGTCACTCGACGTCCTCCTAAGTGTGACGTCACATTTTTAAATTTTACATCTAAAAATAATCAAAACATACCTACATCAATAATAAGATACAGAAAGAGTTAGAATCTTTAATTTTTTTGTTAACATTTAAGTGTTGCGTTTTAATAATTTAGATTTTTTTCATGTGATGTCACAAAGCTGATGACCCCCCATACTCCTTGTCACGCAATGTCATAATCCTCTACACCCCCCTCCCTTAAGATGTGATATACTTTATGGATGGCCCCTTACCAGTATTTAAAAAATAAATGATTGGTTTTTAAATTAAACATATTTTTCAAATCCTGACCTATTTTTCAAAATAGTTTTTTCCAGTTATACCAAAAATGTTTAACAACAAATTAAAAGTCTGTATTAATGTTCGCTATCGCGAAAAAAGTCGGCCAATGCTCATCTGTTACATAAGGGCGGCTAAGTTCTGCAGATCAAAGAATCGTTTAATCGTGTAGGTGTTATAACAGGATTTTGTCTACTCAGTTGCACGGAAGGTAGAGTAGCAACACGTGGATTTTAATTTTCATTTCAATTTTCGTATATGTGATAAACCTATGGAGTGGAGTAACGAAAAATTTTTATTGTTTTTGGAGCTGTATAGAGCTGAGAAGTTGTTATGGGATGCTTCACACATTAACCATAAAAAAAAAACATTTAGTCCACAATGCGTGGAAAAGAATCAGCGACGCGTTGGACACTCCAATACAAGATTTAAAAAAAAATCGCTAATTGCTGCCGTTGAAACTTTAAATAAATAATGTAAACTTTTGTAACTATCCCCAGTGGCCAAATATGGCAATGTTATTGCCAAGCGAATTTTTGGTAGTATTGGAACCCTTATTTTAGTATCTCTTTTTATCATGGGCTCAATTTTATTAAGCAAAAATTCAAAGTCTATTCTTGACATTCGGCAAAAGTTAAAAAATTCTCCCGATTCCTCACATGTTAGATCATTAAAAAAGTTATTCATACTTGTTCTGTAAAAAAAACTGGAGTTAATTTTTTCATTAAGGGGAATAAAAAATTACTTTACAACGTTCTATTACGATGAATCGCTGTCATCCAGCATCGTCTTTTTCGACGTCGACGTTTCTTTTCCATCGCATATCTTAACACATTTAAATAATTCTGAACATTTAAAACGCAAAGCGCTGTCGCCATAAAAACATCTTTATCCTCCATACCTTCGGCTAGTGGCGGGTAGATGCGAGCTGCATGTAAATAGTTACTTGCTATAAAAATCTGCCTGGAATTATTTGGGGCAGGACAGTGGGCAGCGCGAGTAGCAGCGGCAGTGGCTGCATGTAAACCGGGTATTACTTTTGAGAATAACCTTAACTTGCACCAACACGTTACATACATGGCCTCAGCAGCTTCAAAATACTTGAATTCCTTTTTCGAGCGGGAAGGTATTTCTCTTTTTCTAATCTGTATATTCTGCATATATCGCAGATTAGATCCTCTTTAGAATATTGTTCTCACGTCTGGGGAATGGCGTCTCCTACTACACAGAAAGGCTTCCTTCTCTTGCCCACCGACGAGCTGTATGGGATTTGCTCTATTTTATAGGTATTTTCACGGCTTCTGCTCCAAAGAGTTGGCCAGTATAACTCCTTCTTTGGCAGCTCCCAACCACGTAGTGCTACTTTTATGTAACTTGAGATGCCCAAATATTCTCTCGTGTGAATAAACTTCCTATTACCACACTTCAGACAACCACGATACGTTAGTACTTAGGCCTTAGCCTTCTGGACTGTCCCAAGATTAAAAAAATGCTTTTTGAGTACAACCAAAATTCTGAAATAATTTTACATTGTTTCAATTGAAAAGACATATAGTTACGTGTATTAAAAATTACTCGTACTAAGTTAATAAAAAAAACGGTCTAAAATTAAACATCTCAACTTTAGCCGGTAATCGCTATTAAGAGTTTAAGACAAAAATTAATTAACGCCGAATCGACCGAATCTCAGAAACAAAATTAGTCTCCTGCCATGTATATTCAGATCACTTTAGCTTTTAAGAGTGCATTTACGCTACACTTATGGCGTCGGGCGAAAAGACGCGGAAACTGTGGGCGGAGACTAACAAACTTCCACTACCACAATTTTCGTATAGCCGCATTAAAAATATTATATTTTATTTAGGTTCTTCCAAATTCGGTGTATCGATGCGATGTTGTTTCCGATTGTAAGCCTACAGGAGATAACGTTTTTCGGTAAGTATTTTTCACTTAAATTACATAAATTATACACCATTTTGAAGGTAAGGAAATAATCTATGCCTCTGCTGTAACGGATTTTTTAAATATGAGTCGAGTTAAGAAAAAATAGTATCTAAACATAACCGATTTTAGGGTGACTTTCACTCAAGGAAATATTAAAAACTAAATCCAAATTTAAAAAACTATTACAGCAGAAGCCTAGATTTAAGTGTTGGCTTTCATATAGTTCTTGAACATAATCGATAACTTATACCGTTTTTGAGAAAAACAATATGCCCCGAACCCCAAATTGGATCCAATTATCGCGGCGCGAATGGACTCTTAAGAGGGGTGTCATTTCAGCATTTACTTTAGGTACTTCTAACGACAAAAAACATTTTTTTTTGTTTTGAGAATTGCATCTCCCCGGAGCGTAAGAAACCTTTGGTAAAAAGCGCTTGGGTCGGTCTCTAATGCATTTAGACAAAACCTTAAAAGTATTACTGCACATCATGGTACTATTCTGCTCATTTCAACTGTCCAAATATGGTAAGACATCAGTTCTCTACCGGTAGGTCTTAATTTCACGGGTGTTTTTAAAGTGTCGGAGACGTCATTAGCATAAACATTTGAATGTTGACTAACACAGACCGATTCCTTATAAGGACAGTGTTACTGTACGAGGTATTATATACAAGTTAACACGTTTATGACAGCTGGATGTAACATTAGGTAAAAAATAAATGGTCAAATAAATTACTCTTGTTTTCGTAGCAAAGGTTTCTTCCTATCATAGGAGGAGATAGGAGACGAAGGCTTACAGCCTAAAAACCAATGTACGTTGGCGTCTGAAGTAAAGTAAAAGGCAGTTTATAGATACACGATCGATTTGACGATTTCATCCAGAGGCCATTCCTTGGACATGGGAACAGTATTCTAAACAGGGTCTTATTTAAAAAATATAAGTACATGCTGGAACAGGAAAGACTTCTTGCTGGAAAGAAAATACTAAACTTATTGGAGAGTGCTACGAATATAAATGCAAATAATGATGCGAAGTAAGGTCTTTGTTAGGATTAAATAATTTGTTGTTTTGCAAGACCTGGCTGCTTATAAGGAGTGGATGAAAATTGGCAGACAATGTTTGCCACAGCGACCATAACTGTCTTTTTGAGACAGTGAACTACACACGATTTTTGGTGCCTCGTTCTAATATACACTTTGTGATTGTGACACTAAAACCGTAGATCTACCCATTGAAAACCCGAGATTATACCATTCTAGCCACACAGTGTAGTTGTTCATTTAGGTTAGTTTTAATTGTATTGAAAGTTTGTTGGTTCTAGTAAAAGTTTTGTTTGTGTCAGCCGTAAAAACAGCACATATTTATACCACTCTAGGGTTATACAGATACTATCCAACTTAAGCTGGGTGGTTTTTGGAAGAATGGGGTTTGCGACACAATTAACTATAGTAAAAGCTCTTAACTCGCGTAAATATACCGCGAATACAGAAACCGTGAAAATTAAATGGTAATATTTATGGGATTATAGGTGATTTGTTTCTAGGTGACAAAATAAAAAACAAGTATATAAAAAATTAATTTAA
>JAHBCN010010102.1:0-32843 GCA_019359885.1 Listronotus oregonensis | reverse complement strand
AATGGTATACGTTTTTGTGTTTATCTGTCAAACTGATCACGCATTTGATTTCTAATTTTTGATTTTTAAGTGATCAATGTTTTCCGGCCTATACAGGTACTTATCTGTTAATGTCAGTTGACTTAAATGACATTTTGTGTCAAATTTCTAATTACAACAGTAGTCATTTTAATTAGTAGAACGATGGCTTTAACTGAAAAAAGAAAATTGAGATACTTATGATGATTGGATACGGTGATCGCAAGAGATCACAAGCAAAAGTGTGTGATTTATTTAATCATATTTATCCGAATCGACCGCAATTACTCAATCGTTTGTAAGTAAATTGCTTAAAAATTTAACGAAACGGGAAGTGTAAATCACAGACCCAAATCAGGCCGACCGAAAACAGCTACTGGTGGTGATACGGCAATAGATATTTTACTGCATGCTCAAGAGAATCCCACTCAATCGCTTCGCCAATATGGACTGGATCATAATGTTACTTACCAGTCTGTCAAAAATTTATTTGGAAGTGAAAAAATTCGTCCGTTTAAGATTCATTTGGTTCAGGAACTTACAGAGGATGATTTCGATAGACGTGCAATGCTGAGCATAATTTTTCTCAAAATATTCTCTTTTCTGATGAAGCTACGTTTATGTTCATGGTATTGTCAACAGACATAACTGTAGATATTGGTCTGCAGTCAATCCCCGATGGATGGCGAAGCACACACGCAAAGACCACAAAGTGAATGTCTGGGCGGTTCATAGAAATATTATCGGACTATTTTTATTGCGGAAATCTTACATCAGAACTTTAATTGGAATTATTGCGTGAACATGTCATTCCACAGTTAGAAATCCTATATCCAAATAGAAGAGACATTTGGTTCCAACAAGATGGTGCTCCCGCACATTTTGGTTTGCAGGTGCGTCAGTTCCTGAACCGAGAATTTCCAAATCGGTGGATAGGGAGAAGGGGCGCTATTGAATGGCCTGCCAGGTCTCCGGATTTAAATCCTTTGGACTTTTATTTGGGGGGGGATTTAAAAATAAAGTTTATAAAGATAGGCCGGAAAACATTGATCACTTAAAAATAAAAATTAGAAATCAAATGCGTGAGATTCGTTGGAATACTTTTGATAACCTGTTACGAGAATTTAGGGACAGGCTTGGATATTGTCTAGCTCAATGGCGACAATTTGAACATTTGATAAAGTAGTGTAATCTAATTGTTACTGCAAGACGTGTTCCCGTTTGTAAAATTTCAGTTTGGAATTATGTTTTTGGTCGTTTATTAAAACTTGTCGTTTTAAAAATAAAACCTGTTAAAGTTGAAACATCTACATAATTTACTTTGTTTTATGTTCCTATTTAAAATTAGCTCTCAAGTGCTTTGTAGAAATTATAGCTTATTCGAAAAATTTTAAATCGTATAATTCGATCAGTTTGACAGATAAACAAATACAACTGTATACCGTTGAAATTGGCTTGAAAAGATCTATTCGAATACATAAAAATATACAGGGGTTTCCATTTAAAAAACCTAAGTCGATACTACTTTTTTGGCTTTCCCTGTATACTTTGGAAAGTGAAATTACATTTATCTGACGCTTTTTTTAAATTGTGTTGCCAGCTAAATTTTCGCCCGAAAAATTAGAGCGGCTTGGAAGATATTAGCAATATTCCAGACTTTTTTGACACCCTGTATATTTATATATATATATATATATATATATATATATATATATATATATATATATATATATATATATATATATATACATTAAATTATAAATAAATTTAAAAAATTATACTAGTATCAAGAAAGCCATGGAAAAAGTAAAATTGTTATGTTGCTAAATTTGGTAAGGGTTTTCTCTGGACCAATAATGTTTATTCTTGCGATTAAACATTTCTGCTATAGTAAAGAAAGACTTGTGGGTGAATAGAATTTTATTTACAAACTCTGGATCCTGATGCATAAGCCTTGCTATTTCCCATGCATACCTACTCATGTCGGTCCTGCATGTTTCGAAATAAAAAAAAGACCTTTCGTTGTAGCGCATAATATACTGGGTGTTCTATTAAAAAAAAGTTGAAGTTGCCTATATTTTTTCATTTTTTAATGCGATATTTTTTTAAAATAATAGATAATATGGCAAAATACCTACCATTTTTATATAAATATTTTTTTCTATCAAAAATAAAGGCTCCAGATGTCACGTAAATATAATTAAAGACCCTGTACCGGGTGTCCAAATAAGAAAGGACGCCGACTGTATCTCAAAAAATGTTTGTTGCACAGCGTTAAGGAAAAAATAGTTTTTGTAAAAGTGGTCAAGAGAAATAGCTGGAAATTTTCAAATTTCTGAAATGGCCGCTAAATTAACCTAACAAAAAATACCTGATTTTTAAAGTCAAGGATAATTTGAACCTTTTTTGTTTGATAATTTTTGCTGTATCTCTAAAAATAAAGTGGTGGGGGTTATTTAAAGGTTTTCGTAAAAAACACCCTGTCTTCGAAACGGCTAAGCCGATTTTAACAATTTTGGGCTAGTTAAAAAGAGCTATTCTTGGGCTTTAAATGTTATATTATTTGAAGTTTTGTTAGTTTCACATGTCGCCGCTTTTTTCGAAATTCCGACAGAAATGGTTAATTTTCTCAAAAAAATTTAATACATTGGTATAATTTTTTTAATGAAAAAGTAGCTAAATGATGCCTAAACCAGTTCGCGAAAACCATATCTGGATATTCTGTTCCTTAATTAAAATTTAGGCCAAAGAAAATTTTATACGTCAATATCTCAAAAACTATAAAACCTACAAGAAATTTTATGTGACATAAATTATGTATTTTTACGAAACCTTTAATTTATGTTATATAATCTTCTTGCCTTAATGCAATACTTTACAAATTATAATTAATAAATCGAATTTTTAGGATTTTTTAAGGTATACCCCAAGAATTCGATTTTCTTTTAACTCGTAAAGTATTGTATTTAGACGAAAATATTATATAACCTAAATTAAAGGTTTAGTAAAAATACATAGTTAATGTCCTATACAATTTCTTGTAGGTTTTATAGTTTTTGAGATATTAACGTATAAAATTTTCTTTGGTCTAAATTTTAGGTAAGGAACAATATATCAAGATACGGTTTTCTCGAGCTTATTTAGGCATTATTAAGCTACTTTTTCAGGAAAAAAATATACCAATGCATTTAATTTTTTGCGAAAATTAACCATTTCGAAATTGAATATAGAAAAAAGCCCTCTAGCGGCGACATGTGAAACTAACAAAACTCTAATATTATAACATTTATAGCCCAAGAAAAGCACTTGTAAACTGGCCTAAGCTTCTTAAAATCGGCTTAGCCATTTTAAAGATACAGAGGGTTTTTTACGGAAACCTTTAAATACCCCCCACACTTTATTTTTAGAGATACAGCAAAAATTGTCAAACAAAAAAGGTTCAAATTATCCTTGACTTTAAAAATCAGATATTTTTTTGTTAAGTTAATATAGCAAAATTCACAGAAACATCACTTTTTTAGATTCAGGATTGCAGTTACGCCCCCTAGCGGCCATTTCAGAAACTTGAAAATAATTTCCAGCTATTTCTCTTAACCACCTTTACTAAAAATATTTGTCCCCAACGCTATGCGATAAACATTTTCTGAGATACATTCTTATTTGGACACCCGGTACATTGCCAGAAAAGCAGTGTTTGCTGGGTAATCGTAGTATACAATATTTCATTTTTGTTTTAAGTTATATAATTCATGAATTTGCTGAAACCGACCCTGAAATAAAAATTGTAAGGCCTTAATTGTTTCGTATCTACTCTTGATTTGATATTTGTTGGTTAATTAAGAGTATGTATAAAAATATTATTTTTTAATTTTGGTAATATTTTTTTTAAGTCGCTTTAATTTTTTTAAATAAGCTTTTTATTTTATAATTTTTAGTTTTACCTAAAAACTGAAATATTTTTTGTTATATATTTGATTTTTCCTTTGACACCAGATCAGTAACGCGTATCAATACACCAGGCTGTTACACCTACACGTATTAGTCCATATCAAAAAAATTACTAAACCGATTTTTATAAAATCTTTACTGTTCCCTAAGTTAAAGTAAATGTTGTAAGCCAATAAAAAAGAATGCTTACAATCCGACTATTAGTTTTGGACAAATACGTGGACAAACAAACATACATACATAAACCTATAAAATTTTGTATACAGTGGCGTAGCTATCGGAGGGCTACGCGGTGTAGTGCACCGTGCCCCCAAGCTCACGGGGGCCCCTCGGTCCCTTAAGCGAACTTCGAAAAAGTTAAATATCTAAATATTGTAATCACTAATCACATAAAGAATTTTCGGCTTTTTAGCTCCTTGCCACAAAATCTCTAATAACTTGAACTAAACTTGTAACAGGGCTTTAATAGTCCGGTCAAATTAGACCAAATAATAAGAGTGAAGGTACATAAATTTACATCAAGCTGAAAGTAACTAAAATTGTTCAAAACATAATTAAAAATAACATTTCAAAATTCATCGTTCCGGTACGTGGAAAAAAAGTGACTCGAGGTCTTCAAAACGGTATAAGCTTTATCGTAAAATTACCTTAAACAAAAATTTTAAATCATAAAATTAACTATAAAAGGGTATTAATATTTTTTTCCTAAAAGCCACCGTTCCTGCGATATAACGATTCAAAAAGTTGTAAGCGTCATTGTAAACACACGTTTTCACGCCACCTCTGAGGTAGTGTACTTAGCGCGTTTTTCTTAACGTGGTTTCCCCCTGGGCCTATTTCACAAGTCTGTTGTGATTCTGTTTAATTGGAAACTATTGCATAATAACAAGGGTTGAAATTGATAAAAGCGATGGAAATTAAAAAACAGTAAAAACATTTATTCGTCCAATTCATAATCTTCAATTACTTCTTCTTGTTTGTTTTTGTGAAGTATCAAACGAATCCTCTGCTGTTGGTAAGGTAACATTAGAACACGACCGGCCTTGACGATTCGTGCATGCCAGAGAACAAAACAGTCCAACTTTTTTGCAACCACATTTAGCACTGCATCCCTTTTTTCAGTTGCAAAAAATTGTATTTAGCAGTTTTTCCTGCGCAGGTGGGAGTAAAGTCTGAATTGGTTCTAATGTATTATCGACCAACTTCCAACACCTATCTTTTGGGTCTAGCTAATAATCGAGCCTTACTTTAACGTGGTAATATATCCAAGAAAGATTTTGATGAGCAGCCCCTGAGGTTGGAGGAAGACAAGCTAATTGCACATGTTTTTTATTTTAAGTGTTTTTAACAAAACATGCATACATATGCTAAGCAGGTAGTTTATATTCTCGAGGAACAGTGGCTTTTAGGAAAAAATTATTACAACCTTTTTTTAAGATAATTTTATGATCTATAATTTTTGTTTAAGGTAATTTTACGATAAAACTTACCGTTTTAAAGAAAATCGCGAAAAGCCCATTTTTTTTACCTTTGACCTCGAGTCATTTTTTTTCACGTACCGGAACGATGGGGAATTTTAAAATGTTATTTTTAATTATGTTTTGACCAATTTTACTTACTTTCAGCTTGATGTAAATTTATGTACCTTTGTCTAGATTGACTGGAGTATAAGTATGACACCATAGTTTAAAAAAAAATGAAATTTGTAGGGAATGCCCCTAACGAATAATCCTGCACCATAAATCACGATAAGAAGTTTACATATCCTTCCTTTACAGTTGCTACAAAATAAAATGTAGAACATAACTTGGTATATAATCGTTAAAACATTGAAATAATAATTAGAAAATTATTGGGTTTTTGAATAAAACATTAATTTATTGACCTTAGGTATGTTTTAATACGAATTCCAAAGTAAAATGCAATTTTACTTTCCTACATCTGAAAGCAGAGTTACGCTCTAGATTTTTTTTCATCTGGTCTTGCACTCTGAATATTATAGATTAAGTTTTATTTCACGTAATTACTTTAATTGAAATCAAGATTAATATTGTAATTTATTTATTTCTTTTACTTATTTGGGCAAACTATTTGCAAAGATTTACAGATTACGTTATGGTTTACTTTTAGTGCTACATAATGTATCCCTGCTATAAATTGTGTTATTTTTATTTAAATATTATCTACTGCTTTAGTGATGAGCGAGACCGGTCTTGGTCTTGCGGTCTTGGTCTTGGTCTTGCAGCAAGACCAAGACCGTGACCAAGACCAAGACCGGGGTATGCAAGACCAAGACCAAGACCGAGGAGTGCAAGACTACGCAAGACCAAGACCGACCTGCAAGACTCTTGCACTTTTGTCACTTTTTTTGTAAATTATAATATTCAATTTTCATATTTAATATACAAAGACATTTCATAGAGACATGAGAAAAAATGTGTCGAGAACTGCCTAAAAAGGCGATTATTTTATGAGTAACAGGTTTTTTTAATAAAATAATAATTAAATCGATCACTTTGTTCTTTTATAAAATTCTCTAACAACGATAACTAGTAAATTCAATAACATGTTTCAAAAATAATAAGATTGTGACTCAATGGTCAACCGTTTACGACAGAGAAAAACTAGGAGTGCAAAAGTTTTAAAAGCTGAAAATTACTTACCTATTCCTAATGTTTTTTTTTAATTAGCTATCTAGTGATGCCACTTACAAAGTGGATCAAAAATTTCCAAAATCCAGAAATACATTATTTTTGTGCCACACTGTAAAAAGTGGCATCATGAGATTGCTCCTTTAAACTAAGATATAAATGTAAAAGTGATATTTGTCATGTCATATAGGAATACTTTTTATATAAATGGATTTTAAATTTCACTTCCGGTTTAGACGGAAAAGTCAAAACAATGCCAAAAGTATAATGATGCCGTCATTTTTGTCAAAACCGAAAATGATAATTAAAAAACCATCTACGTCGATATTGTACCTATATGACAGTTTAAGAATTTCCAGCATAATATATAGGAAAGCGATTTTTTAAATTAATTTTTTGTCATATTTTTTTTATTTTAGGTTAAAAGCTTAAAACAAGGAAGTTTTCTTTAGTGGTGGTGGATTATTTGGAAAATTCTGAAATAAAAAATAATTTTACATTTTACGCCCTTTTTTTCTATAATTTTTGTATACTCAGTTTTTCACCATTATGAACGGGTTCGGAGATATCGAGCTTTGTCGCACCATCGAGCCACCTTGTATATGCAGAATGTTTATAAAGTATTTGTACAAACTTTGTACGGAAAATGTTTAACTAATTTGAAAATAAAAGGTTTATTTGAAGTGAGAAGCTTCCTGAATAACTTTTTTTTGAATCAGAAACCAATGTTTACATATCAGAATCATTTTCATGAAAATTTCACATCTGGTTGAAATTAAAAGTTTTTTTTTCTTCTCGCACAGTACACAGTTTTGTATGCTTCTTCAAAGAAAATTTAAATAGTTTCTATCACTAAAATGTTTTATTATGCCACTAAATGTATAAAAGCAGGTTGGGTCTCAATTTAACTAAAAATGAAGCGCTATAAATAAATAAAGCCCTACATTTAAAATATGCTTTTTAATCAAATAATTTAAATGTACATGTAAGTTTAAAATTGGTATATTTTAAAATTTTAAAGCAAAAAATATAGTCTACATTTTTATTTATTTGTAAGTAATAATACAAAAATATCTTTTTAAGATTGCTTAGTTTAAATTATTACTACCAAAAAAAGCAAAACCAGCCAGACTCTTGCAGCAAGACCAAGACCAAGACCAAGACCGGGTGGTGCAAGACCAAGACCAAGACCTTCATTTGGCTTGCAAGACCAAGACCAAAACTAGCTCGGTCTTGGTCTTGCTTTGTTCATCACTAATTACACTTCACTACAGCTGACGATAAAGATCTTAATATCAGATAGCTATGCACCTTTTTAAGTATTTATATTTTAACTAGTATAGATAGGGTCCCGGTTACCTATCTTCCCCGGGGGCCCTCGGTTACGTAGCTACGCCACTGGTCCCAATAGATTGTGAATGTTTTTCAATTCCAATAATATTACAGTAAAACATTGTCTGTAACGGCCACCATACAATTAAGAATAATTGGTCCTTATAGAAGGGTGGCCAGTATTGCCAGGTAACAGTTGTTCAACCATTCGAGGTTCCACTCATAAATTGCTTGCTGCCTCAAGTGCTTTTTGTTAATTAACGGTACAGATATTGGAACATTTTTACCTCTTGCTTTGCAGAATCAATTGTAGAAGACTTGAGCTACTGCAGATACCCCCGACTTTGGAAATTTCCTCTTTTATTCTAAATTAACACCTTCTTCAAACATTCGTTTTAGTTCAGCTGTATTCCTGATGATATCTATTATTTATTTGGGATTTTCCAACCGCAAACTTTTCAGCCTGTTTTCGCGAACCCAAAGCGTACTTTTCACTTTCCGCGATAACATCAATTTTTTTCTTAGTGACAAACCTTTTCGTTTGAGGGGCATGATTAAACACTTTTCGATTCCAAACACGATAACTTTATTCTTATCGATTTAAGACACAACTAAAAATATAATGTGAAGATAATCCCCCTATAGCCACTAATGCTATTTGAACCTGGCCATAAATATTATTGTTGGGTATATTTACCTTTAAAATTTGGAGAATACAATCATAAAATAATAAAATACAAATTAGCCCAAAGAAATTCTGGCCAATATAGGTTGATTTACCTGAAATAGGTTATAAAGATTGAGATTTGTCTGGCCGTGGCTGTTTTATAAGGGTGTCCATTATCTACGGTTATTTATTTATGGAATTTCCTATAAAGAAGATTTTTGTTAGCTTGAAAGTGGCCGATAACACAGGTGACCGATATAAAAGGGTGTCCGTTAACACAAGTTTTACTGTATTAAGTTATTAAGAAAGGGATTTAAAAAAATATATGTGTATAAATATTACTATATTTATTATCTAAAATAATACAATAGCATAAATTAAACTGCGAATTTGTGTGGGTACATACTTAGATTTTTTTTTTTAATATATATTAGCTTGTCTATTTCAATGTCTATTTACAAATTTTAATAATTCATTAAACTGCTTATTAAATAAAATGAAAAAGTTAAGTTTTATAAAAATTATTTAACTATTATTGTTTGTTAAATAAATGTTGAAATTTTAGTTAAACCGTCTTATTCCTTGTTTTACATAAATAATAATAATAATTTTTTTAAGTTCTGTACTTTTTTATAAATTTGTAGCAATAATAATGAAGGTAAAATATAAACTTTTTCAAGAGTCTTATAGTAAAAATGGTTTTAATAGTATACAGGAAAAGTTTGCTTTTAATAGTATACAATGTTGGGCAAGAAAATTTCCATAAAAACCGTAATACAGTGAGGACCTGAAGTCCTCCCTCCCTATATCTTCCGAAGTACTGAAGATATTTAAACCAAATTTGGAATGTTAGCATAACTAACAAAATGATGACAAGCTACATAAAAATGACACCTGTAAGTGTATGTAATATGTTAATGTAAAAGGGGGTCGTGTGACCCCTCTTTTTAAAAGTTTTTACATGCTGAATACAGCCAAAAATTTTTCCCAGTAAATTAAAATAGCTTGGTCTTCTTCTATAGATCGAGTCATTTTAAACTAGAAAAGAATAACTTTGACTTTACAAAAATAAAAGTGTTTTATACTGACAACTAGTATCTTTGACAAACATTTCAAGAAAGCATACAGTCTTAGTAAAAATAACACCAAAATTACAAAAATAATAAAAACAAGGTTATACTAAATTGGAAAAATAAAATTGAGCTATGCCAAAAGATTGACAAAGGATCAAAAATTTTGGCTGTTTTCAGCATGTAAAAACCTTAAAGGGTTATACACCTATTAAAAAGTTGATTTAGCTCACGTCTTTTATGTGAGACTTATATTTCATTTTTATGTAGGTTTATCATTTTTTTAGTCATGCTAACATCTCAAATTTGGTTTAAACATCTCCAGTATTTCGGAACATATAAGGGGGGCGGACTTTTTGTCTTCACTGTATATCTTGAATTATGGGGAAGATGAAAATGAATTATTAACTTATTTTTAGGTCTTATTACTTTGAAAACAAATTTGAAATAAGCAAATACCTTTTTTTTACCGAAATTTAACACATCTCACATCAATATAGCTAAAAATATAGACAATATGATTTTCTTATCCTACATTCCACACCATTAAACCTTTAAATTCTTTTAAATATAGACCATTTTAGTACAATGGCAGGAAAATCTTTTTAATATGGACGTCAATTACTTTTTCATTTAGTTTTGGGTCTAATTAGTTCAGCCGCATCGTCACACAAATTGGATTTTCCCGTAAAACATGTTCAAAAGTACAACATTTTTGGGAAAAAAATCGTCATCGATAATATATCAGCCATTTTGGCCACTTAAAGTTGAACCCCTAAGGTGTCTAAATCTAAAAGGGCTAACAGTCAGGTGGATACGGAGGGCAGTAAAACGGGGTCAAATTATCCCGAGCGCTTAAATTATACAGGGTGTTTTTTAATTGAATGTCAATATTTAAGGGGACAATTTTTGGGTCCATTTTAAGAAGAAAACTTTATATGAACGTATGTCCTAAACGTCCTAAGTTTTGAGATACAGGGTTGTAAAATTTTCAAAAATAAACATTTACTATTAATATCAGTAATACCACTTTAAATATTTTAATAAAATTTGGCATACCTACATATACTATGTATCAAGAGGCATTATTTAGTGTACGTCACTGATTTCTCTTAAAATAAAAAAATATTTTTGAAATACCCAATCATTTATAAGCAAAGTTGCACAGTTTTCGCTTAAAAATAAAAACCTTTCTCTGCAAGATATCGGTAAACAATATTACCATGTAGAGAGATATCTAGATTTAATTTTTCTAGGTGAAAACCGTGCGTCGGACTTAAAAAAATCAAGAGAGCAAATCTGCTCATAACTCCATATTACTGATGACGATGATTTCGGCTCTAGCTCCCCGTCTATAACGCCCAGTCTACAATTACTACATTTAAGTGTTTTGTAATTTCCTAGCTTTGGTTTTGAACCATTATGTTAGCATAACTATAGGCAGCCTTCATCGTCTAAAAAAAGATAAAAATGAAATAATTTTTGTGATATAATAAATAGGAATGGTTAAAAATATGTAACTTTGGAAAAAACTTAAAACTATTTATGTAAATATAATAAAAATGGTAAAAAATGGGGAACCTTTAATTAAAACACTCGAAAGACGGGTTGTTAAATTGAAACGTGGTAGTACAAGTCTTGTGGTTGAGCTGGTGCAGTGGCTAGCGTGGATCGAATCCCGCATTGTCCATTGCACTTTTTGATAGCTCGTCACCTCACAGAAGGCAATGGAAAACCACTGCATAGTATTTCTCACTAGTAAACAGTCTCACAATATGCTTCGGAAGGCACGTTAAGCCGGTGGTCCCGCATATATGTGTAAAAGCAGTTGGTACGCAGATATGTGCCAGGGGGCGTGACGATCTGAATAGAGTATGGCACAGTAAGAAGAAGTACAGTCTTAAAGACGATCCAGGTCAAGGACGTTAAAAAGTACAGGATCAATGGCGGATTCAGAGTGGGGCGAATGGGGCGATCGCCCCCCCGTCAGCCAAAAAATAAAAGGGGGAAAATAAAAAAAAACGAGTTAAAAATGGAAGAACGTAACTGTTGTTACGGTACTTAGTTAGTTATTATTTAAAAACTTTTTATGTTACCTATTGCATTTAGTTAGGCATAAGTTATTTGTAAAAAATAATGTCGGTTTAATACGTAGGCCTACTAGTCTAGGAAACGAAGCTGAAAAAAATGCAAAACCTGGCAGTTTTTTCAAAATGCAAATTTTTATGCAATTTGCATAAAATTTGGGATTAAGCTTAACTAACCCTCCTCTTCAAAATCTATATTATGCTGATGGGCGCCCTTTTTATTTTTTAGGGGTGAAAACTACCCTATATGGCTAAAACCTATAAAGCTATACCTTAAAGCTAAAGTTGAGTAAAATTTGACTTAAATAGATTGAAAAAGTAGTATTTGGTTTCTTTGAAACATTATTTGAAGTATTTCAGCCCTTAAAAATCAAACCCCATTATGACCCAATTAAAAAAAAAATACCTTAAGAAATTAATATATTATCACAGTGTTTGCATAAAAATTTGGGATTATGCTTAACTTACCCTTCTCTTCAAAATCTTTATTATACTAATAGGCGCTTTTTATTTTTTTAGGGGTAAAAACTACCTCTTATTGCAAAAACCTTCAAAAATTTTATACCAAAGCTTAAGTCACATAAAATTAGGCTCAAATATGTTGAAAAATAGGTATTTAATTGTTTGAAACATTATTTAATATATTTTAACCATTGAAAATCAACCCAAAAACAATTATTTACCCTAGAAAAAATAACATATTGTCACAGAGTGGTAATTAAAAAATATGACTGCTCAAAAGTATTACTAATTTAATTTTGTTATTTTTTAATCTTCAAAAATCTACCCCTTACAATTATACAATGCAAAAAATAGTACAAAACCGCGGATTTTTAAAAAATGCATCGAATCGCATAAAAAGTTGGAATTAAGTTTGACTCACCCTTAAAGAATGCATTATGCCAATGAGCGTTTTTTTGTTTTTTAGGGGGTGAAAACTTACTACCCATTATTACTAAAACCTTCAAAACTTACTTCACTTTCATATTTAAGCTTAAATTAAGTAAACCTTTGCTCAAATTATTTAAATAATAAATGTTTAATCTTTGAAATATAAGCTGAAGTAATTCAACACTTAAAAGCAGCCGCTATTATGGAATAACGAAAAAAAATATTTATTGGATAAAATAAAAAAATACGTAGAAATACATTAAAAAAATTATTGAAATGAAAAGATATTTATAAAAAAATGTATATGGGCTTTTAGAATGCCCCAAAAAATTGGTTTTTAAGCATAACTCCTTCAGTTTTTGTGATAAAAAAAATCTTTAAAAAACAAGTTTGTTGTTTTTTTTAAAGCTATATCTGCTATACATTAAAACTGTTTAAAACCCTTACTTTTTTAAAGAAGTGAGTCTAAAGGGCTGAAAGAAGGTAGTGCTCGTCTATACACATGCGTTTTAAAGGTTTATATCTCACTTAATTTCCGTCATATATATATATATATATATATATATATATATATATATATATATATATATATATATATATATATATATATATATATATATATATATATATATATATATATATATATATATATATATAAAAAATTTATATATAAATATATATATATATATATAATATATATATATATATATATATATATATTATATATATATATTATATATATATATTTACGGGTGTTGCTCCGTCGAGCGGGACATAGGAAATCCCATGTAAATTTTGAAGTGGTCCAATATTGGCTCCCCTAATTATTTTAGAAGAAAATATTATTGGGATTTTTTAAAGAGCACGAAAAGTTGTACCCAGTGTACAAATTTCAGCTCTTCTCAGTCCGCCAGCTAAGAGATAAATGCTAAAATAAGTTACGAATCTCCTATCTTCTTACGCGCCCTGTATTATTAGAAATTTATAATAAAATACCAGAAAAATTATTTAACCTCTTACTCTCAAGTTGTCAGATCAATGTCACATCATTTTTAAATAATGAACTACTCAAATCAAGAAAAAATTACTATTATAAAATGGTTTTATCAGGGAAATAATTATCGAAGAGTAGCGGACATGTTTGCAGCCTATTTTCCCAATAGGCCAAAACCAAGTAAATCGACAATAGAACGGACGATTAAAAAATTTGAAACTTCAGGCACAGTAATCAATAATTGCAAATGTGAAGAAAATCGACGTGAAAATCAGAGACAAATTGTACAAAACGAGAGGGATTTAGACGTGATACTTTGTGTAGAGGAGGCCGAAGGAAACATTAGCACGAGACAACTGGAGGACATTACTGGACAAGACCACACCACAATATCTCGAATTTTAAAAAGATGTAAATACCACGCTTACAAGTACGAAAGACACCAAGAATTAAGAGACGGAGACGAAATACGACGACAGGAATTTTGCTTTAAGATGGACAAACACTGACAGAGGTTTTTTACAAAATATTTGCTTTACTGACGAATGCACTTTTACATTGAACAACGAACCCAACATTCAAAATTGCCGGTACTGGAGTAACGAAAACCAAAATCGATTTGTTGAGACAAGGACTCAATATCTACAAAAAATTAATGTTTTGGCGGGAATTTTCGGCCACCATATCCTTGGACTATTTTTCCTTGACCGAAATTTGAATGCGGAGTACTTTCTGGAACTTTTAGAGGAACAAATTTTGCCTGCTTTGAACAACCTTGCTCGTGAAAATCAAGAGATTTGGTATCAAATGGATGGCTGCCCAGCACACAGAGCCAAGCGCGAATACTTGAACAACGCATTTAATAACGACATCATAGGCCCGAACCACGCAATATCTTGGCCAGCCAGGTCTCCGGATCTTTCGCCAAACGATTTTTTTCTATGGGGACATTTAAAAACTAAGCTTTATACCAATAAAAAATATGAAAATTTAGACCAGCTAAGGAATGAGGGTTTTCCGCTGAATGTGCCAGAATATCGATGTACCAACTAGCCAACGTAAGAAATGAGTTTTATAATCGTTTGGGTTATTGTCTGGCAGTTAATGGAGGAATATTTGAGCATTTGATTAAATCCTGATATTTTCGTCATAAATTGATTTCTAAATGTAGACAAATTTGTTTTATTGTCTTGCGTAACTGTGAGTGCATGTGTTGCAATTAACTGTAAACTAAAATGAAATGCGAGGATTCTTTTTGAAATTCCCGTATAAAATTGTTCAGTTTTGGCAATGACATTATAAATTAATGATCTAAATTGTCACTGATAAATCGATATGGTGTTTTTATTATTGATTTCTAGAGTACAGGGTGCATAATGAGATACTACGTTGCAGAAGTATTTAAGCAGTTTACTCTTTACTGGTTGGTTGAAAAATGCTCAAATTTTCATTTTGGGTGGAACTTATTGTGCTCTTCAATAAATCCTAAAGCATTTTTTTAAAATAATTAGGGAGCCAATATTTGACCACTTCAAAATTTACATGGGATTCCCTATGTCCTGCTCGGCGGAGCAACACCCGATATATAATATATATATATATATATATATATATATATATATATATATATATATATATATATATATATATATATATATATATATATATATATATATATATATATATATATATATATATATATATATATATATAATATAATATATATTTATATAATTATATATATGATATATATATATAAAAACAGGGTGCGCAGTGGGTATTGACGGTTTTTAGAGTGCTATTATGGATATAATAATGAAACGACCAAGGTCAACAACATATATTTTTATTACACATATAATGCAGTTTTACAACAAAAATTAGTTTTTGAAAATAATGTCGTTTTTCTTAACATACCTGAAGGCGTGATTGAAAGTTCTCTGTAACTAGTATCAGCATATCTAGGTTTATTGCTCTAATTTCTTAAGTAATGCTTGTCTTTTAAAGTTTGTAGCATTTAAGGTTTATTTTTAATAACCCCACCCTTTAAATATCCCCATAGGAAAAAATCAGGGCTGGTCAAATCTGGTTACCTTGGGCGGCCAATTAAAATCGCCATAACGGGATATAAGTCGTCCAGAGAACATGTCTCTCAGAGCAGCCATGCAAATTCGCGCAGTATGGCTTGTTGCTCCATCTTGTTGAAGCTATAAGACTTAATTTTCTACCCCCAGTCGTTGCAGTTCAGTAGGTAAAAAGTTTTGAAGGATCTCCAAATACCGTTGAGGAATGCAGACACTCCGCACCATACGATAACTCTTTCGGAATGCAGAGGTTGTTCGTGAATTTGTTGAGGTTGTTCAGCAGCCCAGTACCGACAAATTCATTTATTACACTTTCAAAATCACGAAACTTCGCAATCCACCGCAAAATTGTGTAACGCGAAGGAATTCTACCACGTTATAGAGGTTATATTCACCGAACTGTGGTTGCACCTCAATAACAGACTCCGATCAGTGATATGTTCTAAAGCAAAAGCTTCGTTGATTGAGAGGCCACGTATCCATGGCTGCTAAACTGCATTACATGTGGAATATTTTAAGCGGTTGAATGTCTCCTCCACTTTACTCATAATCGGACAGTGGCGTCTCAAAAATTGTCAATACCCATTGCGCCACCATATATATATATATATATATATATATATATATATATATATATATATATATATATATATATATATATATATATATATATATATATATATATATATATATATATATATATATATATATATATATATATATATATATATATATATATATATATATATATATAACCTTTTTAAAGAAACGTCTTTGCAAATGCTTCAAAAAAGTTTTTATTTATTTTCCTCTGAAAATACGTAGATTTTGCGTTATTTGCTTTGAAACTCTAAAATTTTGTGTTTGATGAATAACAGCTAACATTTAACAAACCAGAAGTTGGTTTGTAGTGGACCCACAGTAGTTACAAAAAAAACATTTTATTCGTTCTTTTTTAAGCTACAATTTTGTTATTTACAGTGTTTTTGGATAAAATGCATAGTTATCGAGTTATTTGCAAAACGATTAAAAACGTTTTTATCGACGAAAAACTTCGACTTTCAAATGCAAATAACTCGAGAAGTATGCTATGCATTTTACAAAAAAAAAATGCATAGAATATTTTTTGCTTAGAAATCATTTTTCTATGGATTCGTGTGTTTAAAATATAAAAAAAATTCCACCCTCGAGATGGTTTGGCAGCCACCCCCAAGGTACTATTTCCTACTTACTGTCAAAATTTCAAGTCATTCTATGCATTTTGAAAAAAATTCTAGGCGAAATGGTTCGTTTGCTAGACTATACCGTAATTTGCAATTTATAAATGAAGGTGGCTAACCTGGACTCCCGAACCCCGGAACTTCGGACCTCTTCTACGTTGAGGGGTATTCCAATACAAATACCCCTCAAACCCTCTGGTTATTCTGCCCTTGTACAAAATATGATTTTAAACAAGAGTGGATTAACTAAGAAAAATAAAGTAAAAGCCGTAGGAATTTTATTAGGCAGGGTAAGAAATATTTTGGCTCAAATTTTATATTTCAGAAAGCTGTGAGCACAATGGGTATCGGATTTGCTAACAATAGAACAAAAACACATTCAAATGTGACTTCTTCACCAACATTTAAACCATCTTCTAAATAGAACACCCTATTTTTATTGCATATTCGGATTCTACACAAAATTCTAGGTAATTTTTGTAAACATCTTCCCATACCTATATCTTACCGTTTTTAAGAAAATAATTAATTACAATTATTTTTAGGGAATATCACCATGTCAGAAAGGTTTAATATTTAGGTGCCTAAAGGTATGTTTCCTTCCACGCGGCCGCCGCATGCGGTTAACGCACTACGTTAGCCGCAAAGCACTCCTACTCATGTTTTTAAATGTGCCTGGTTTGTTCCGAGCGGCCGTCGTATGCGTCCGCTGTCAACCACTGCGATTGATGCGACTGGACTGCTGAAGAAGCAGTGTAGCCGCAGTCGTGTATGCGTTTGATATTTTGTTTGTGTTGTTTTATGTGAAATGTCCGGTGTTTTTTTTAGTTGTTGAAAATTAAAACTTTATTTTTTAAATGAGGTACTGGATTTTTTATTACGTATTTTAAAAGCTTTTAAGATCCCAAATTCAATGATGTTTCGCACTTATTTGAAAAAATCAGTTTAATGTTTTCCCAAGATCCTGCCAAAAGTATATTGTCTGACTCTCTCTAACATATGGTTTCTTATGAAAATTGCCATTAATATAAATTTTTCGAATGAGTGCAAAAATCCAGGGCCGTATTTAAAAAAAACAGTTGATGATGGCAGCTCAAAGACGAAACGTCGGTGTATAAATCTAATAACACTATCTTGTAGAACAAAAAAAGTAGCAATGGAAATGTAAAAGTTATTTTGTTACATCCATTCAAATAAAGTCATAAAAAAATAAAAACGAAATCGCGAATAATCGGTTTTTTCCAAAAGTATGTATTCGAAATTTTTAAAGTTTTAAGGAGGCATTTTGATTAGCATTAAATTGCGCAACTTTGCCTTCATTTAACCGACCTCGTATCTCTTCAAGTTTTCAAGATCCTAATGATAAGACTCGAATTTGGGACACCCTGTACAGATTTACCTTAATACAATGGCTAATATTTCCTCTGGGGTTATTGGATATTCAACTCTGTTGTATGGGTCGGACTTTATATCGTCTTTTATTAAGTCAAGAATAAAACTAAACTGTGCTTTATTCAGTCTAAAATATTTTCTAAATTTTACTTCATCCTGTTGCTGATGTCGATTTATTAATGTAGTATAACAACCCTCATCGCGTCTTTGCTGAAATATTGGATATATAGGGGCATTGCTATGTTTCAGGTTGGCTAATTGTAATAGTATTTCGTCATCCTCTTTTTTTCTAACAATAAATATATTGCTAAATCATCCATCACGACTCTTAACAAAGATTATTTCCTTTACACTAATAATTTTGCTATCGCGAGTTTGAGCCGCGGTCCTAAGAAACCACCTGATTAAACGGCGGCCGCATGCGTTAGTCGCATTGCGTTAGTCGTATGCGACGGCCGCGTGGAAGGAACCACACCTTAACCGAGCTGGGTACTGGAAACTTTTTTTGTGGTTAGACAATGCATGTTTTTAAAATATCTACATGCTATTATAGCAATATATTTTACAGGGTGTCCCAAAAAAATTGCATTTTTACCGATAATAAATAATAATTAAAACTATTTTTTTTTAATACAACAAACTGTATTTTATTCCTATTTTCGAATAGACCAATAATTTACCTACAAAATGTCCATATATGTCACCGTTTTTTAAATACAAACGAATTTTTAATTTTTTCCCTGTTTTTAAATACCATCCACAATAAATACATGCATTGTCTACCGTCATTATCCCACGTACTTCGGCTTCGAAGGGAATTAGATTCCCGAAATCGATAAAAACAGGTGTTACCTTTAGTTTTTGGGATGCAAAAGGAATTTTGCTGATAATTTATCCAACCTAGTCCAGTAACTGAAGACCTGAAAGTACCCAAAGCTCTAAATAAATCTGTACAGTTTTCATTTGTGGCGCAATTCTTAGGTCTTCGCGGATGCTTTCGAGCGAGAAAAAGTTTATCACGATTCCGACTTGGGAACCCGCTGAAAATGCCCCCCTAAAGTCCTAAAAATAAGTTTCTCGCGAATATCTGCCAAAATATGCGAATTAGAGAATTTTTGTTTTAACAAAAAATGAAGATCACCTTGAAATCTATAAAAATGGTCCTTACCATTTTTTTCGCAACACCAATATTTTTCGCAAAAACGGCCGTCGAAAAATCCATAACATTCTACACTGAATAGATGTGGTTTGTTGTGAGTCCGCGAGTCACTGGTGTGATGAATTTCCCTGATTTTTGAAAAATTATTGGATTTTATTAAAAAGAAAAAAGTACATTTAGAAATTAGACAATCTAAGCTTTTAAATGATGTGCATTGAAAAGCATTTTAATAGATGATGAGTTTTTGATTTGCGTTTATTTTACAGATTTTCTAGAACTCCGGAAACAGCTAAAAAATGCAGATGAACCAAACAATTTTTTATCAAAACGCAAGAAAGATGGTGAAGGAAATTTTCTGGTATCATTGAACACTTGCTAAGGTCTCATTATAAAAAAGAAATGTTAATTCCAAACCATTTTCTCAAAAAAATATCAATAAATTAATGAGAGACTCTCAAAATATTGAGAAAAAAAAATTTGACCACTTTTTTTAATATTCTAGAAAAATCAGACTGGACCCATACTCATATGCAATGATCGGTACGGGTTTTTCCATTCCAATAAACTTTGAATGATTAAAAAATGTACATTATTGCCCGAGTAATGGAACAATTCGTCCGCCCGCTTACGAGTATAAGTAAATCCATGAAGGCATTCTGGCCGTAGAGCGGCAGCTGAAATGAGGGGACTTTGGGGTTATCTTGAAAACTATCGATTTTCCGAAAAAAAGTATAGGAACCATTTTTGTAGATAAGACGATCTTCATTTTTTGTTTTATACAAAAATTCTCCAATTCGCATATTTTGCCAGATATTAGCGAGAAACCCATTTTTCGGGCCTTGAGGGGTCATTTTCAGCCCTTTCTCACGTGTTAATGTTGATAAACTTTTTTTCGCTCGAAAGCATTCCCGAAGACCTAAGAATTGCTCTCATTTACAGAAGAAAAAAATTGTTTTTATTTAACACCTATTCTTTTTTCCCAATTTAGATCCCTCTGACTTTTGGCTGTTCCCACATCTCGAAAAATTACAGTGTTAGGTAAAAACGATTTTTATAGCACGAAGGGGACATAGCGACGAAACCGTTTTGACAGTCTCCCGTTTCTTATTTTAAGACAAAATTTCAAAATTATAGAATTGCGGGAAAAAATGTAATAAACTTTAAGGATATTATATTGAATATTAAATGTACTCCACATCATAAAATGGTATTTTTCTTATTTATATAATCGTGAAATAAGAAGAGTTACACGCACTATTTTTAGTAACTCCCACTACCACGCACTAGTGACAATTCCATGTAAAATTCAATTTGGTAATAGCATCAAAGTGACTTGTTTTGCTTGGTCCGTCTTTATAATATGCAATTAAAACATCTCGTTGACTTTGCACACATTTCTTAAAGAACACCATTTGACAAATAAATCATATTTTTTATCATAGCGAGCACTAGACTTCTGTGGCAATAAAGGACATGGCAGACATAACATGGGATTCTGGCCCTCAAACGATTTTTGTTAAATTTAAGTATGTTGTTCTTTAAGTCAATTGAAACATCTTTTAAATGGGGCATTTTTGTGCAGTCCTTTAGGGTGGCCCAAAAAATCACTAAGAAGTTGAAGCTAAACTGTTTATTAATTCCAATATAAACAAATAAAAAAACTGAAATTTCGCCTAAATCCAACGAAATATTATTTTACATATTTGTTTAAAGTTAAAGTATTTTGATTTAACATTTAACACATACAGGGTGGTCCAGTATTAAATAAATAATATGGATTATGCCAACTAAAATGTTAATATCGTGATATACTTGGTATATATTTTCAGAACTTATACATTTCTGACTGTTTATTAGGGTTAATTTAGGATAAAATATTTTGGTTTATTGTCCCAAATAAATAGGGATATTTAATTTTTTTTTTTTGGTTTGTTATCACAAGATATTTTGTGACATATAAAGACATACAAGTTTTAAAATCTGCACATTTTTTAGCAATTTTTTAACAGAGGTATAATAAAATTAAGCTTTCCATAACTAAAATACCCTACCCTACAGGGTGAAGTATCTGGGAGGTTTTATTTACCATGTATCCTGGAATTACCCATATTTTTAGGATAAGTCGTACTAACAATGAAAACACTGTTAGAAACACTATACGTCAATAATTGCTGGTTCTTAAGATAATTGATTAACTAAATGATATGGCACACATAATATGGGATTCTGACTCTCCAAAGATTTTTAAAAAATTTGAGTATGTTATTCTTTAGTCAATAGGAACATCTTTTACATAGGATATTCCTGTGCAGGCCTACAGGGTTAACCAAAAAATCACTGAGAAGTGATTCCCTGTTCCTTAATACTAATTTGAACACTTAAAAAGTCTGACGTAACATTTAAATCCAACAAAAAAAATAATTTACATACCTTCTTAGAGTTAAAAAATGTGATTTACTATTTAACACATACAAGGTGATCCAATATCGAAGAAATAAACATATTTATGCCAAAAAATATGTTAATTTTGTAATATATTTGTATAATTCTTCAGCATTTTTACTTTTCTGCCAGTTTCTTGTGCTGCAAGTCAAAAAAGCGAGCTAATTTTGCGTATTTGAAATTTTAAGCTAATAATTATATAAATTAATAAATAATTTAATTAACAATACTAAATTATTAATAAGTAATTTTACACCAGCAATTCTTTGGGCGGCAAACAATTTTAAAACGACTTATCCTAGAAATCCAGGAGACATGGTGAATGAAACCACCCAGATACTTTACCCAGGAGGTGTACACGAAAATTATTTTAGTCATGAGTAGCTTAATTTTATTATACCTTTCCTAAAAATAGCCCGAAAAATGTGCAGATTTATAAACTTTGTATCTCTTTATATGTCACAAAATATCTTGTGGGAACAAACCAAAAAAACAATATTTAATTTTAAATATCCCTGTATATTGGATTTAGACGAAATTTTACTCTTTTTATGGGTTTATATTGGAATTAATAAACAGTTAAGCTTAAACTTTTCAGTGATTTTTTTTGGGACACCCTATAGGCCTGCACAAAAATGTCCAATTTAAAAGATGTTTCTTTTAATCATAAAAACAGCAAACTCAAATTTAAAAAAAATTGTTTGGGAGCCAGAATCCCATGTGTGCCATGTCCTTTGCCATAGCAGTCAACAATAGTGGGCATCATAGAAGCCCACAATTGTGATCCAGTTACGACGAGGGTTGAAGCGCCATGGTCATTCTCAAACAAGAAATAAAGCCGAACCAGTTGAAAGGTTAGGATAATAATAACTTAGATGTCAAGTAGGACTGTATTTTCCTTGACAAGAAATAGGTAAGAGTAATTACAATAAAAAAAATTATGGAGGTTTTAGTGAATTTTACTTACGACAAACTTTATTATTTGAGGTTATGGCGCAAGGTATTATATTTATAATTAATTAAATATATTACCTTGTTACGATTTTTTTACACAACTGATAGAGTCTGGATATTCGGTTGTTGGACCACATTCTTCTTTAAAATGAAGTCAACAGATATATATTAACATTATCAATTCAAATCATTTAGCACATTTAAGACAAATTTTTAAGGGCTTTCGCTTACTTATTTTAACGACTTTTCGGCGATATTCAAAACAAGGCTTTGAAACACTAATAAAATAATGTAAATTCTCCTGAAAGGATTTATTACGCGTATCACTGCGGCATACTCCATTACAATAACTTTTTTAGTCCCATTTCTTTTAGATAATATTATAAATTTTAATTAAAATATTTGTATTTTTATTTTATTATGTATGCAAAATAATTTGAATTGAACTGTCTATAAAAAAATAATTATTGTTTTATCGCTAATAATTTTAATAACAATCGCACTGCTTAAACATTTGTAAAAGTGCCCGCAAAATATCGCGAAAGTTGAGACATGCGCACCAAAAATTTTTAACTATCACAAGGAATATTGTTAAATGTATTTTTATGAAATGCTTAATTTAAAAAAACAATCAATAAGTTGCTAAAAAGTAAAATTAATATAAATTAAAAAAGTAATATATTTATCTATGGTAATACCAAAGTATAGATAATAACAAGTAAGGTAACTCTCCCGGTTGCGACCTGATTCTCTCAGTGACCTCGGTAACCTGAAATGTACCCTGAAATCGTCAGTGCGGTAGAAGCCGTGCAAGCCATAGATAAAAAACAATAAATAAGAAAGTCGAAGCGATAGGTGTATATGGTCTATTAACGTACTCGAGATAGTGCAAGTAAAAAAAAAGGCTCCGCCTACAGGGATATGAATATTTTAATTGGCTGCCTTTTATTGCTCTTTTCTGTCTGTGTCAAGAAAATAACAATGTATAATTATGAATATATATAATTTAAGATAATTGGTCATAATTTTCATTTAAGTTAGGGCAATGATTTTACTGCATGGGACATAAATTTTGTACTTATTAATTGGAGAGAATAGTTTTAACCTTCATATATATATATATATATATATATATATATATATATATATATATATATATATATATATATATATATATATATATATATATATATATATATATATATATATATGTTAGATTGTAGGTTTTCACGGATGGTTGAATGTAAACTATCATTCCGGGATTCAATCCGTTTATTTAAAAAATACAAATACAAGCAGTAGCAAACACCCTTATCTCAAGATCCATCCGCCTCACGGAAAACCACAATAGACAAAAAGAAATAAAAACAATCACAACAGCGCTCACAGAAAACAATTACAATGAAAAGATCATCCAAAATGCACTCAGGCGACAAAAACATCCATCCAAAAGGGAAAAACAGGATGAAGAGGACAGACCAAAGGCCGTACTCCCCTACATAAGGGGAGTCACAGACAAAATCGGACGGGTCCTTAGAAAAAACAAAATAATACCAATTTTTAAGCCACAAACCACAGTAGCCAATATCTTAGGGAATCAAAGACAAAATCAAGTTGGAAAACCATGTGGTCTACAGCATCCCTTGTAAGAACTGCAAAAAACAATATGTGGGACAAACAAAAGACGCATATCCGTCAGGATTCAGGAACATAAAAACAGTATAAAAATAAAACAAACAACCTCCGCCCTTTTTCCAAGATCACCACAACACAGGACACACAATCGACTTCACAACTCTAGACAAATATCAACAATAAAACACCACAAGACCAGACTAATAAGAGAAGCTCTCGAAATAGAAAAACTGGTACTCTTAACAAACGCGACGATGCACCAACACCCAACTATGGAAAACAACAATCCGAAAGGTAAAAACAAAAGAAAGCCAACAGTGCCTTCGGTTACCACCCAGCAACAACCCACACCAAACCCGTCTGCTCACCAGACCGTAACACGTTATAAACCTCCGGCGGCAGGCAAAAACCCAATGAAGCGACAGGCCAGGTAGTTCAAGTCGACGCAGAGCGAACAACATCATTGAAAATGCCGAATAAGATTTCGGCGAAACGTTGTGAAAACAATTTTTAAATAAACGGATTGAATCCGGAATGATAGTTGTGATGGAATACTGATATACTATTTTGGTGTATCCCTGTGAGAGAATCAAATTTAAAGATTGCAACCTAATATCACGCAAGCAACGTAATGACAGTCTTTTAACCTTAATATCTATCACATATGTCACTAGGCATGCATCACTTGAATAATTAAACCTATAAGTAATGACCCGCGAGTAATGAAGTATTACTCACCGGTAAAGTAATAGGTGTTATCATCTATTCAAAAATAGTGAATAATGAACATGGTATTAAACGTCCTGGAAAAAATATTTAATTAAACAGAACATTTAAATCTCTGTAATAGTATTATTTTAATTTCACTTTTATTTAATTTATGGTTTGATGAAGTCTTAATAAACGAAACATCTCTTTTTATCATTAATATAAACTAAACCGATTGCTAATCGATTAAATTTTTAAAAACTAATAACAAGCTTTAATATTTGTTTTCACTTTTACAATTCCGAATAAGTATTAGGCACACTCGTACATTATGTATTTCCCGTTTTTGTTTTTGCTAAATTAATAGTAAAAGATGAAATCGGCAAAAACACGGGTAATCAAAACATAAATTCTGTCACTTCATTAAAATAATTTTCCCAACTATTTTATAATTATTCAAACTTTCAAGTATCAAATTTAGCGTAGGCCTATGGTCGAGGCTAGAAATTCTCGCTTCAAGCTCCCTGGGCGGATTGCGTTAAAACGGCAAAATTTGACGGAAGTTATATTACTTGTTTTTATTTATACTTTGGTAATACCATCAAAGACGCTTTTGTATCCATAGTTCCAAATGGTCCGATAGTAAGAGACAATGGTTTCTGTGCACGAATTAGCATTATAAATATTAGCTTTTTAACAGGCTCACTTTGGTCCATCCAGTTACTTTCATAAATGGCATTTGCAACATTGGAGCTCTAAAATAAATTTTATTATTAAATTTAAGGCGCCCTCCATATTTGTTGGTGAAATCTTAAGTTTTTGTGTTTTATCTTGGGACAGTCCACAAATTCTAAAATAAAAGTATTAACGGACTGTGAATGTCTTACGGGAAATAAGAGAAATTTTATCAACAGAGGACTTTAAGATTTGGCGGTAAAAGGAGGAAGGAAAGACCTTTGTAGGCAGTATGAAATGCGCAATGGAAAAAGTTCGGGGCTTCCAACGATTTTTAAACACACATCTAGAGATCTAAATAAACGTAATGTCCAGAGATGTAGCGTTAAGATTGCCTTAGGCGGTCTATTCTCTAAGTTTGAATACACAGTGTTGCATACGACGCGACGTCAGTATAATGTCGCTTAAAAATCATTCGCATCGAAAATTTGCATGGTCGAATATCATTTTCGACATTTTCTATTTATCATTTTTGCGAGTGGGTCGGATCCATTCAAGAAATGAATTTTCGTTCGTGATTGTTGTAACTAATCTTCTTTTGTTAATAAATTGTTTTTTTTTATCTTGGGAAAGGCCACGAAGGCTGATGCCTAAGTACTAACGTACCGTGAGTGTCTTAAGTGTGGTGAAAGGGAGTTTGTTTACACGGGACTTAAATATTTGGAGATTGGGAGGAGAAGGAAAAACTTCTGCGGGCAGCAGGTTCCATAGTCTAGGATAAAAGAACGAAGAAAGCGGGAAGTTCGGGGCCTCTTTAACTGAACTGTAAAAGGATGCATAAAAGTTGCACTACGTGTTGCTCTGTTAGGAGCTACCAGAGAAGGAATTATACTGGCCAACTCCTCTGAGCAGAAGCCGTGAAAATACCTATAAAAGAGCGACAGATCCCCTACAGCTCGAAGGTTTGCAAGAAGAGGAAGCCTTTCTGTGAGGGTGGGATCATTAATAAGACGAACGGCTCTTCTTTGAATGGAGTCCTGAATGCTTAGTGTTGTAGGGGAGGCCGTTCCCCAGACATGAGAAAAATATTCCAAAGAGAGTCTGATTTGGAATACATACAGAGTATACAGATTGGAAAAAGAGAAATACTTTCTGGCTCGAAAGAGGAATCCAATCTTTTTTAAAGCTGCCGCGCAATTGAGGTTATTCGCAACAGTAACGCCGACAACAATAAACGACTCTTTATTCTGCAGAACTTGGCAGCTCATATGTAACGGATAAGCATTGGCAGACTTGTTTCGCGACAGCGAACATGACTGTGTTTCAAGGCACTAAACTGAACAAGATTTTTAGCGCCCCAATCCAAGATAAGTTTGACGTCTTGTGAAAGATATCTACATTGACCTGCGCTTGTTTTCCAAATTAGAACTACATGGTGGCTTAAGAAATTAAATACTAAAGTGAAGGGTACTATCGTCAGCAAAACTATGAATGGGATTGATTGTGAAAGAGAGAAGATCGTTAATGTGTAAAAGAAACAGCGTGGGTGCCAGCACGGAGCTCTGGGTCACCCCAGCATTTATTTGGTAGAAGCTGGAAGAAAGACCATCTACAGTAAGTGATATACGTCTATTAGAAAGGAAACTAGAGAGCCAGGAGCAAATGTGGAAGACCGTAAGAATGAAGTTTGTTAAGAAGCCCATCATAGACCTGATCAAAAGCTTTGGATATGTCAAGAGCAAAGATCTGGAATACACCAAAAAACTCAAGGGACTTGTTCTAGTTGTGTGAGACAAAGGAAAGAAGATCAGCTGTGGATCTACTGTGACGGAATTTATACTGTAAACAACATAAAGTAGAGATATAGGTTTATAGTTAGAAGGGAGAGTTTTGCAGAGAGAGTTTTTGTTTGATTTGTTTGAGACGTAAAAAAATATATCGGTAATTATTGATGTAAAGTTTATTATATTAATTTAGTTTTATACACAATATCAAGTAGTAATGTATCTCAGATATAATAAAAGTAGAAATGTTTTTATTTTAGTTATATATTTTTTTGTACATCGAGCAATACACATTAGAAATAATAAAGTTCAAAATGGTTGTATGCCAATGAACTTTATTTTTTCATGGAGTTATACATTACATTGTTAATATACTAAAAATATCTTTAATATTTATCCACAACTCCACACCGAAAAGGGAGTCTGAATTTCAAGGATAAAGAAAGGTTTTCCCTTAAGAGATTTAATAAACTTTACTTGTTTATCCTTCTGGGTTTCACTACAATATTGTAGTATTTCTTTTATAACAATTTGTTCTTTAAAAAAAAAAAGAACATTCGGTTTTGAAACTAACAATTTCACGAAATCACCACAATAGGTTATGTTTACCATTTGCTTTTTTAAAAGCTTTTTACCCTTTAATTATCCACATAAGGTGCTCGCCCACTAGGGCGATTAAATGCATCAGGGATACTTAATATGTAATTAGACTGAAGCCCGCCTATCTAGGCGATGCGACGCGGCGCGACGCGATGCGACACCTCGAGACAAGTCGGGAGGGCAAGCAAGCAACAATATCGCGTGGCATTCGAGTCTCATCGGCCTTCTTTAGATATCATCGTGAAGAATCTCGCATGTTGCTCTGTTCTGTTATCACTGCATTTGTTCATTTGTTGTTATTTTTGTGACATTTGTATTTTATTATTATTGTTATTATTTTTAATAATCCAAATAAAAAAAGTTGTTTAGTGGATTCTGATTTCAAGGTTTGTGAAAGGATTTTTTTTGTGTTCTATGGACGTCTGAATTAAACTGAGAAGTTTAAAAAACTTTTCTTCCGACATGCGAAAGTATTTGAAAAATTTTCTTGCACCTTTTCTTAAATCTGGAAATAAGTGATAAAATTCTTCACACGCATTTCTATTTCTATTAATTTCATGAACACAAAATCTCCTTTTTTTTCTTTTTTTCCTCCTTCATAGCAGCAATTACTCCAAACACAAAAATATCAACTCGTGACAACTCGCAACCGACTGCCACATTTTGGAGACCAAGACTTGGCGTCGCGCCGAGTCACGTCGCGTCACCCAGTGGGCGGACAAGCCTGTCGCGTCGCGTTACATCGCATCGCGTCGAGCTAGTGGGCGAGCACCTTTGAGTGCTGTCAAGTTTTGCCATTTGACAAAATTTCGGATCCGAGATTAAGACTCGCATGATACTTAAGAATGTAAAACAAAACGGGCAATCGAGACTCATTTGCGATATTTTTCAGTTGAGCTGGGGAATTGACCTTTAGAGAATTGTTTTATAAAATGTCACACTCTGAACAATATTTCATTATTCTTTTGCTATGTTTTACTATTTCTCTACATATTTTGTTGCGGAAAAATCATGAAATATGTGACTATTAAGCATCTGATTGGTGTGAAATTTAATGATAATATATATAACAAGAAAATTTTGTAAATTAGGTTAAGGGGAAACATTAAGGGCAAGCAAAATCAATTTTGATCTTCCTTTGTTACTTTATGGATTTGAGTGCCTGAATCCTATTTGACCAAAAATTTCCTTGCTCTTGAGTCTGATCACAGATCAAATTTAAGTACGTGGATAAAGTAAACCAAAGTAATGTTTTAAATGTTTTTTCTTCCTTACCTGTACTATGATTTCATTAGAATTCCATGTTATAATCATCAAATTTAGAAAAATAAAAAAGAAATAAATGCAAGCGTAAGCTAGATCTGCGGCTGACTTTACCTAAAAAAGTAATTTTAATGTACTTTATTAGTCGAGGCAATGAAGAAAAAAGTTCTCGATTTTTTTCATTCCGATCCGAACTGCGGTTTTTTGCATTCGCTTGCAAAAATTATTTGTAAAATTCCCCCGTAATTTCCGGGATGTACAAACCGGAAATTGCATTGCTGCAGCCAAAAATGCATTCAAAAAATACATTTTCTGAACCGCATTTTGGAAGATTTGATAACTTTGTAAATAAGAGTCAGAACTGGCTCAAGTCGGGTAATCGGGGGTTTTTAGGTCGCTGGATTCAAATATGGCATCGGCGAATACCCTCCGGACACCTGGTGCGTCCGAAGTCCGAACCCAGACCTGGACGTCATGTCCAAGAATTTTCCTGACAGTATCGACAAAAACAACCCGAGAATTATTGAGCGGGGCTTTTTTTGGGGCGCTGAATCCAGATTTCACGTTGAAAACGGCCTCTCGTATACCTGGTGCGTCCCAACCTAGACCTGAACGTCGTCTCCGAGAATTTTTCTGATAATATCGAAAAAATCAAACCGAAAAACATTGAGCAGGGGTTTTTTTGGGGCGCTCAGTCCAAATTTCATGTCAAAAACGACCACCCGGACTCCAGGTGCGCCCCAACCTAGACCTGACTGAACGTCATCTCCGAGAATTTTTCCGACAATATCGACAAAAAAAACCGAAAATCATTGAGCGGGGGTCTTTTGGGGCCCTAAATCCAAATTTCACTTCGAAAACGACCCCCTGAACACCTGGTGCACCGGAACCTGGCCCTGAACGTCATCTCCGAGAATTTTCCTGACAATATCCGCAAAAACAACCCGAAAATCATTGAGCGGGGGTTTTTTGGGGCGCTAAATCCAAATTTCACGTCGAAAACGATCCCCTGAACACCTGGTGCACCGAAACCTGGCCACGGACGCCATCTCCGAGGGTTTTCCTGACATGATCGAAAAAGACGAACCGAAAAACTTTAAGGGGGGTTTTTTGGGGCGCTGAATCCGAATTTTATGTTAATAACGACTTTCTGAACCCCCGGTGCACCGGAACCTGGCTGGATGCCATGGAACTTTTATCTTGACATCGATGCCATTACGCGCCCCTTCACGATTTTCGGTTCGTCAATTTCGATTGTGTCAGAAAAACCCTTGCAGATGGCACCCAGGGCCAGGTTCCGGTGCACCGGGGGTTTGGAAGACCGTTATCAACATGAAATTCGGATTTAGCGCATCAAAAAACCTCCCTTGAAGATTTTCGGTTCGGGTTTTTCAATCATGTCAGAAAAACCCTCGTAGTTCTTCCAAAATTCCTCTCAGAAAATGCATTATTTAAATGCATTTTTGGCTGCAGCAATGCAATTTCGGGTTTGTACATCCCGGAAATTACGGGGGAATTTTACAAATAATTTTTGCAAGAAAATGCAAGAAACCGCATTCCGATCCGACCTGCGGAAAAAAATCGAGAACTTTTGGCCTTTTTAGTGCTTCATTGCCTCGACTATATACTACATTTGATTTATAAATTAAATTATACAATGTTAAAATTATTTAGTGAAAAAAAAATATTTTGCTAGTAAAAAGCTGTTTTTCAGATTTCGCAAAATATTTATTTTTGTATGTTATACAGACCACAATATTTACCGTTATAAGTTGAATCAATGCACCAGCTCCGTTTATTGAATCAAGAATAAATTCCACTAGGGTAATACTTTGTATTGAACTATTTAGCCATGTTACGAACCTACAAGGAGGAAAGAATTTGAATTATTTTATAGTATTTATACTAGCAATGTTTTTGAATACTGAGCGACAGAGAAAAGTAAACACCTATTTATATACGATATATTTTACTAACTTTATGTGGTGTAACAAAGAAAATACATTTATCACTTGATGCCCAAAAAAAACATCATAAAGAACGTTTACTGTACCCTTTTAAAAAAATGGTATGACCGGAGTGTAAGTTTTAGTGAAACATTTTGATCAAAGTTGCATTAACGACAGTAAAGGATATAGTGATCAAACCCATCCAGCTAAGGAAAAAACGATGTGACAGCGGAAAATTCAGAAGCATCGAAGAAACTGATAAAGACTTGAATCGGAGGAAAATTTATGACATGTACAGTAAACAAATAGTCCCTAGAAAAGGTACTTACAGCAGACGAAACCGACATCTCATGTGGCAGGACAAGCCTTTGGAGAATAGCAAAAGCAATGGGTTTTAAATATCGTACCATTGACAAACGACAAGTACTAATAAAATCGCAGAGTCTACAAGTATGGCGTAGAGATTATTTGAATTTTATCAGACGATATAGGAAAGAAAATCGTTTAATTATATACTTGGACGAAACCTACGACACCCCTAAAAAAGGTTAAAGCGATTCAACAATCAAATGTCAAACTAAAGCTCCCTCAAACAAAGAACAAAGAGTTACGATTTTACATGCAGGTTCAGAAAATGGATTTATTCAGAACGCTCTATTATTATCTGCGAAGAAATTCGCCCATTTATCTTTGGATTACCATCAAGACACGGATGCTACATTGTTTGAAGATTGGTTTGAGAATTGTCTGCTTCCGAATGTGCCCAAAAATAGTGTTATTGTAATGGACAACGCTAGTTTGGTAACTAAGTCAGTAACAGTCGCCAGTATTCAAATAATACAAAAGTGGAAATTCAAAACTATATGATGAAAAATAATATATATTTCGAAGAAACCTATACAAAAAAGGACCTTTTAAAAGTTTTAAAAACATTCAATATTGAAAAAGAATATATCTGTGATAATCTCGGAAGTGCTAATGGTCACACAGTTTTACGCCTCCCTCGGTATAACTGTATTTTTAACCCAATAGAACATATATAGAGCCAGTTAAAGACGTTGATTAGAAGAGAAAACACTTCCCCTACACTAAGTACTTTTGTTATAGAATTAATTAAAAAATGTGTGAATAATATCACAGTAGAAAGTTGGAAAAATTCTTTGAGAAACGTGATCCAAGTCGAAGATTCCTATAACATAATTGAAGGGCTCGGGGGAAGAGGGTAACAAGCCACCTATCCTCATTTCTAAGTTAATTCAACTTTTATATTTTAAGTAAATCCTGAAATCGTAATTATTAAGCTTACACAAAACTGCTTTG